>APFE031272312.1:0-40962 GCA_000404065.3 Pinus taeda | reverse complement strand
CATATTTTAAAATAGATACATATCCACTTTAGATTTAGCATTAACGAAATTAAGATTATGCAAAAACCATTTATATAAGAGCATTTTATATGTTTATGTTATATAAACTCATTTAGTTAGAGTGTGCGAAACTTTTGGTGGATGCTACATCATGTAAGATCATTTTTATTTTTAAAATACATGTATATCAACTTCAAATTCAGCATTAACGATATTCGGATTCAATGCAAAAACCATCTATATAAAAGCACGATACTTGTTTGTTTGAGTTATATAAAATTATTTAGTTACTTTTAGTCCTTTCTACATTATGTAAGATAGATGCTGGAGTTAGTTATTTTAATTATATGTATAAATTTAAAATATCATTTAAAAATAAAAAATCTTCAACGAGACTTCCCTCGATAGTGTGGATAGTTTTATTTTTTTTTTTATTTATATATTATATATTTTATATATATATATAATTCTAAAACCTATATAAATTATATTGGAATTGTTTATTGAGGTAGAGGAATTTTATCGTGAAAATCAATTCAATACCATAAAAAAAAACTTGGAATTTTTGGGACACAAAAATCCTCGCTAAAATTTATCAAAATCTTACAAATTTTTTTATAATTTCCCAACCAAAAACAATCTAATTAAACTAAAGCTATTATATTTATTCATGATTTTAATTAGTTGTAACTAAACGTTAACCAATTTTGCACTTTGTTGAAATTAATCGAATGATCATATAAATAAAAAATGAACAAAAATATAACGAAGGAATTAACTCGACGCATGAGTAGTGTCCCTAGGAAAGCAGTGCACAAAGGCCGAAGCCTTTAGCAGTGCGAGTAATGTATGACACGAATTTGTGCTACGGAGGCCTTATAGAAGGTGGTGTGTCATATTAGTAACATATGAAAGAATTTCTATATTTCGAAAGAATTTGTAATCAGTGTAGAGAGGTTTAAGATATTGTGATTACACGATGGCAAAGAATTCCAAATTTTTAATTATTTTAATAAATCATAACTTTTCATTTAAAGTGTATTAGTAATTTAAAAAATTTGTTCACAAATTTTCATTAACAACCATTTTTTTGTTTTATTAAATCTTTAATAGACACACACTATTCTTTTGTAAACTATAAAATTTGAAATTTTATTATAAAAATAGGCCTAAACACTTAAATTAATATAAATGTTAGAATTAAATCTAATATTATTTAAATTTAAAATCTCATAATATTTATGGTAGAATATTTAATTATATGTTAATTATAAAAATAGAATATACATGTTGTAGAGTGTTATGGACCCAATGTTTCGAACTACAAAGTGAGTCCATCATCAGGGGCTGTGACAATAGATATTCTAGAGATATTAATGACGTACTCATGAGCTAAATTTAAGGTTATATAAGTAGGTTGGAAATTAGTTTCGCTCTGAATAATTTTAATTTCTCGAATTCTGGTGCGTTGTCCATCTTGTCCCTTCCATGCGAGGACTTGATATTGTTAAATAATGAATTCATACAGGTGAGGATAGTTTAAATAGAGGAGGAATGACCTGTTATAAGAGTTTTATGAACCCAACGTTTCAGAATACCAAGTGAGTCCATCATCAGGGTCTTCGACAATAGATATTCTAGAGATATTAATGATGTACCCATGAGGTAAATTTAAGGTTATATATATAGGTTGCAAATTAGTTTCACTCTAAATAATCTTAATTTCTCAAAATTTGATGTGTTGCACATCATGTCCCTTCCATGATAGGACTTGAATGTTGTTAAATAATAAATCCATTTAAGTGAGGATAGTTTTAAATAGCGGAGGAATGACCCATTATAGAGTTTTATGAACCCAACGTTTCAGACTACCAAGTGAGTCCATCATCAAGGGCTGTGACAATAGATATTCTAGAGATATTAATGATGTACTGTCCATCATGTCCCTTCCATGGTAGGACTTGATGTTTTTAAATAATGAATCCATACAAGTGAGGATACTTTTAAATAGAGGAGGAATGACCTGTTATATAGTTTTATGAACCCAATGTTTCGGATTTCCAAGTGAGTCCATCATCAGGGGCTACGACAATAGATATTTGAGAGATATTAATCATGTATCCATGAGCTAAATTTAAGTTTAAATCAGTTTTGCTCTAGATAATCTTAATTTCTCGAATTTTGATGCGTTGTCCATCATGTCACTTCCATTGTAGGACTTGATGTTGTTAAATAATGAATCCATATAGGTGAGGATAGTTTTAAAAAGAGGAGGAATCACCTGTTATAAATTTTCATGAACCCAATGTTTCGGACTACCAAGTGAGTCCATCCTCAGGGGCTACGAAAATAGATATTCTAGAGATATTAATCATGTACCCATGAGCTAACAACATCAACTCCTACCATGGAATGGACATGATGGACAGTGCATCAGAATTCGAGGAATTAAGATTATTCATAGTGAAATTGTTTTGAACATAAATTTAGGTCATGGGTACATGATTAATATATCTATAATATCTATTGTTGCAACCCCTGATGATGGACTCACTTGGTAATCCGAAACATTGGGTTCATAAAACTCTATAACGGGTCATTCCTTCGCTATTTAAAATTGTCCTCACTTAAATGGATTTATTATTTAACAACATCAAGTCCTACCATGGAAGGGACATGATGGACAGATAGAATATCCATTGTCGTGGCCCCTGATGATGGACTCATCTATTTAAAACTACCCTCACCTGTATGGATTGATTATTTAGTAAGATCAAGTCCTACCATGGAAGGGACATGATGGATGACACATCAGAATTTGAGGAGCTAAGATTATCTAGAGTGAAACTAATTTAACCTTAAATTTAGCTCATGGGTACATCATTAATATCTCTAGAATACCTATTTTCGCAGCCCCTGATGATGGACTCACTTGGTAGTCCGAAATGTTGGGTTCATAAAACTCTATAACAGGTCATTCCTCCTCTATTTAAAACTATCCTCACTTCTATGGATTCATTATTTAACAAATTCAAGTCCTACCATGGAAGAGACATGATGGAAATCACGTGAGAATTCGAGAAATTAAGATTATCCAGAGCGAAACTGAATTCCAGCCTATATATATAAACTTAAATTTAGCTCATGGCTACATCAGTAATGTCTCTAGAATATCTATTGTCATAGCTCCTGATGATGGACTCACTTGGTAGTCCAAAATGTTGGGTTCATAAAACTCTATTACAAGTCATTCCTCCTCTATTTAAAACTATCCTCACCTGTATGGATTCATTATTTAACAACATCAAGTCCTACCATGGAAGGGACATGATGGACAGTGCATCAGAATTCGAGAAATTAAGATTATCCAGAGCGAAGCTTATTTCCAACCTATATATATAACCTTAAATTTAGCTCATGGGTACATCACTAATATCTCTAGAATAACTATTATCGTAGACCCTAATGATGGACTCACTTGGTAGTCCAAAATGTTGGGTTCATAAAACTCTATAATAGGTCATTCATCCTTTATTTAAAACTATCCTGACCTGTATGGATTCATTATTTAACAACATCAAGTCTTACCATGAAAGGCACATGATGGACAATGCATCAGAATTCAAGAAATTAGGATATTCCATATCGAAACTTATTTCCAACATATATATATAACCTTAAATTTTGGTCATGGGTACATCATTAATATCTCTAGAATATCTATTGTCGCAATGCCTGATGATGGATTCACTTGGTAGTTTGAAACATTGAGCTCATAAAACTCTATAACATGTCATTTCTCTTTTATTTAAAACTAGCCTCACCTGTATGGATGCATTATTTAATAAAATATATAATTACATCTAATTTCGATACTGATTTTTTTTAAGGTGGAGTTGATATGTGCTTTCTTAAAGTAAAAGTAATATTTTAAATAGAAATGTGAAGTCTGCTATCATAAAAAAAAAACAAAATGAATATGCTCTATCTACTCTAATAAAAAAACCAAAAATGAATATGTTATGTATGTAAAAGATGAATATGCTATGTATGTTTAGTTAGTTTTCCATATGATGTAATCTAATTTAATGCAAAGTAATTAGATTTAAAGTTTTTCTTAAAAGAAAATATTTAATGTTAAAAGTATTAAATGTGGGTGATTAATAAGATATTTTAATAGGAATTAATATTGATGTATACTTAAAAATATACATCTGCCTTTATAAAATGTCTAGATATAAGTGTTATATAAAATATTTTAATGTTAATTATCTATATCTATATATTATATATTGTTCGACTTTTTTATGTATTTACAGTTTGATATTTTTTAAGTATCTATATTTTTTCTAAATCCAAAGAAAAATTAAACTTACACTTTGTATAGCAATCAAAAATACTATTTAAACAATAAAAAATTACAGTTTCTAAAAATTTAGACTTCAATATTTTTAAAATAATGTTTATCTATATTGGCTTTATATTCAAAAAAATATGATAGAATTTATTAATTATTGAGAAAACCCTTTATATTTTAAAGGATATGACCCAACATATGGATCTTGTTTCTACCGAATGACTGAAATTCAAAGGAACATGAATATGTTAATCAAATTTGTTAAGCTTCAAATTACAATTAACCATGGTCTCATAAATACAAATGAATAGTACATCTGATTATAATAATAATTTAATATTCAAGGAGAGTGCAAAAGATGCAATAAATTATTATTATCATTGGTGTGCTACGTTGATGTGCTCATCACAACATTTCATCGTTGCGCAATCTATAATCAGCATGAGCATATGATTGACACTAAACCATTAAAGGAAATAGAACATTTAAATGGAACCTATGTAGTAGTGAGGGACGACATGGCATGCAATTTTCCCTTTTATATATTATCTGTGTTTTCCGTATATTAAACCATGTTTTTAATTTAAATATATTTTGGAAAATAACTTTTAAAATCATATTATTTAACCTTTTATAAATACAAACTAATACACTTTTCTAATTTAAAAAATTCATATTTTCACTATATATTTTAAGTATCTAATTTTCATTAACATTTTTTATACTCTTTTTGTATTTTTCATTAAGTTTGAGCTCCATTTTTTTGTATCTTCCAATATAAAAATCTTTTACTTCCTATTATATGCTCAAATATATTATGTCGTTTTTTCCTCAATATATATATCCCCAGATATGAATGCACCTTGCTCCTAAAGTGAATCCCTCCACATGGATGCACGTCGTAAAGTGAAAGTTTTTCTTCTGCTAAATGATCTACTACATATTCTAGGAAAGCCATGCCACTAAATTCTATCACAATAATTGGGCATGACAAATCACTCTTTATGGACATTCTAGGGGATGCCCATCCTTCTCAAAGCCAAAAATTTGTTATTTTTTTGAAGTTTTCTACAATTTTTGTTTGTCTATTTTGCAAGCCAAATTGGTTTCCATTATTTGATGGAACGGGAGAGAGAAAAAATGAATAATATCACTACAATGAAAAATATAGCTACATTCAACACTTTAAGAGAATTTGGTTTGCTAAATTATGTCCTAAACTAAAACATGTGGACCAAACTTCCTTACTTTAGAGGTTGGTAGAGTTTTCGGACCTTGATGGGTCACATTTATTATCAATGGGCCAAATCTTTAGAATATAGGTAGAGGATATCTACGTCCCCACAAGGTTATCAAGGTAGTGTGATCCATTGAACTTACATGGAGAAATGAGGAATGAAGAATCAATTTTCAAGTACATAGCATGGTATCGTTGATGGGGTATTGTGAAAAGTACCAATAAGCTTCCATTCAAGGCTATTAACAATCTTATTCTTTGCACCAACCTATTAAACATTAGTCATATGGAAGGAACCATTTGTTGGGTGTGGAGCCTAATTATCTTCTGTATTCAAAGGTTTTAGCTGAATGTATACACCAAGAAGATTGTACACCCCTCCATGTGGGGGGGTGTGGGGGGGACTTCACCCCCCTCGCAAGGGTTTGGGGGGGCCGATCCCCCCTTGTTTGGGGGTCCGGGGGCCAGCGGTGCCCCGACAGGGGTTCAGGGGCAGTGCACACGAAGCTAAAGATAGATGTAAAATTGCCTTGTAAAAGTCTACTAATTTCTAGTCAATCTGGGTTGTTCATTAGGTGGATGATCTGATGGTAGAAGTTATGTTTAGTTTAAGGTTTTTTGCCCTAGAAGGCAACCCTTCACTATATATGAGGGAATTGTATTGCGTTTATGTATATTTGCAGTCTGAGTGAGGAAGAGAGAGGAGATTGACAACGAAGAGGGTGTTACAATAGATTTGTTGTAGGTTCTATCTTTTCAGTTTACTAGATAATATAATAAAAGAGGGATTGGCGATTTCTCCATAGGCGTAGCCCAAACTGGGTGAACCACGTATATCTGTGTCTCCCTTGTTTTATGCATTTTCTATGTTTATATTTATGCAATATTTTATGTGTTCCATTGCTCTGTAGTATATAATTTTATAAGAACTGGTATCAGAGCCGATGGTCTATTTAGCTGATAAACGCGCAAGACAGAAGGGTTCCTGGTTCGAGTGCGAGAAATAACGGAAGATGGTCGGTTTAGTGTCGAAAAATTCAACAGCGAAGACTACCAGCTGTGGAAGATGTAGATGGAAGATTATCTGTATCAGAGATATCTATACCTACCATTGAGAGGAAAGGCAAAGAAGCCGATGAGTATGATAGACATAAAATGGGATATTCTCGACAGAAAGACACTTGGAACAATACAACTCTGCCTAGTGGCATCGATAGCATTTAATATTTCAAAGGAAACGACAATAAAGGGTTTAATGTCGGAATTGGCCAAACTATATGAAAAACCATCAGCCACAAATAAGGTATTTCTTATGCAGCGTTTATTTAATATGAAGATGTTAGAAGGTGGATCTGTTGCTGATCATTCAAATGATTTTATTATAGTCACAAGTCAGTTAAGTTCTGTAGGGGTGACTTTTAATGGTGAAGTTAGGGCTTTGTTATTTCTATGCTCATTACTAGAAAGTTGGAATGGTTTAGTTATGGCCATCAGTAATTCTATCTCTGGATCTAGTACTTTAAAGTGTGATGATGTTGTTGGTGCAATCCTTAGTGAGGAAATGCGATGGAAAAGCTCCGGTGAGACATTAGGTAATGCTTTGACTACAGAGACTAGGGGAATAAAAATGGAAAGAGGAAAGAGCCCTGGATATTGCAGTAAGTCAAGAAAAGGTAGATCCAAGTCGAGATCGGGGATAGTATGCTAGAAATGTGGGACGAAAGGACCCCTGAAGAAAGACTGCAAGTCTTCGAAGGGAAAAGAAGGAGATGCACAATAAGAAACTAATCATGAAGCGAGTGTAATAGGTGATGTGTTGCAAGATGCTTTGATTCTTTCTTTAGAAAATATTACTAATTCCTGGATGGTAGATTCATGGGCCTTATTCCATGCCACACCAAATAAGAAACGTTTTCATGATTATGTTCAAGGAGATTTTGGACAGCTCTAATTGGCTGATGATAAATCCTGTAAAATTGTTGGAATGGGTACATTTTTCATAAAACAAAAAAATGGAAATCAGTGGCTATTGAAGGAGGTAAGGCGTTTTCTAGATCTGAAGAAAAATCTAATTTCAACAGGTCAGTTGGGAGGTGAAGGTTGCGTAACTACTTTCACAGATAAAACCTGGAAGGTCACTAAAGGATCCTTGGTAATAATGAAAGGGGGAAAGGTTGGTACAATCTATTTATGCAATGGTATTTCTAATTCTGTTAATGCTTTAACCTCTACAAGAGAAGATATGGCATTGTGGCACCATAGGGTCAGGCACATGAGTGAGAAGGGGATGCAGATTCTCCACTCAAGAAATTTGTTGCCAGGTCTGAAGCATGTTGATTTAAAATTCTGTGAGAATTGTGTTTATGGAAAACAGAAGAGAGTCAGATTCCTTAGAGTTGGGAAAGTAAAGAAGAGCAAAAAATTAGAGCTTGTGCATACATATGTATGGGGAACTTCTCAAATATCATCTCTTGGTGGATATCATTATTATGTTACTTTTATTGATGATGCAACCAAAAAAACCTGGATTTATTGTATTCGAAATAAATCTAATATATTTGATACATTCAAGAAATGGAAAGCTTTGGTTGAAAATGAAACATGAAAAAGGTTGAAGTGTCTCAGATCAGACAATGGAGGTGAATATTGCAGCAAGGAGTTTGATAGTTACTATTCTGAGAATGGAATTCATAGAGAGAAGATAGTTCCAAGAATACCACAAAAAAATGGTGTGTTAGAAAGTATGAACAGGACAATCATGGAGCGCACAAGGTGCATGAGATGGCATGCAAGATTTCCTTTACAATTTTGGGTAGATGTTGTAGATACCCCTGTTTATCTAATAAACAGAGGGCCTTCAAGTTCCTTGGATGGTGGTATTCCAGAGGAGGCATGGACAGGTAAAAAGGTAAACTACTCTTTTTTGAAGACTTTTGGTTGTGAAGCCTTTGTCCACATTAATAAAGAAATTAGAACAAAGCTTGAGCCAAAATTAAAGAAATGTACCTTTGTTGGATATGGTGTTAATGATTTTTGTTGTCACTTTTATGATTATGAAAAGCATAAACTCATTAGGAGCAGAGATGTAATATTGAATGAAAAGGTTTTGTATAAGGATTAGCTGCAGGAAAAGAAACATGAAAAAGAAAACAAAGAATACACAATGTTTGACGATATCAAAGGAAAAGTAATGGTGCCTGAAAATCATAATGATGAATAGCTAGAACAACAACCACAATAACAACGAGCACTTCAAACACCTAAAAGTGGTGTTAGAAGATCTACCAGGGTAAATAGACCCCCTGAACGATACTCTCCTTCATTATATAATGTATTGTTGACTCATTCTGGTGAACCAGAATGTTATGAAGAAGCAGTGCATGTAGAAACTAGGAAGAAGTGGGAGCAAGCCACGAAAGAAGAGATGGACTCCTTAGCATATAACCAGACTTGGGACTTACTCATGTTCTGTGCAGGTAAAAGAACATTGTAGAATAAATGGGTTTACAAGTCGAAGGAGGAATATGGAGGTAGAAAAAGGTACAAAGCTAGACTTGTGGTGAAGGGGTTTGCACAAAAGAAAGGTATTGATTTTGATGAAATAATTTCTCTTGTTGTGAAAATGACTTCAATCATAACTATTCTAAGTCTAGTAGTCTGAATATTTGCATATTGAGCTGTTAGATGTAAAGACAACTTTTCTCCATGGCAATTTGAGGAAGAGATATACATGCAACAACTACAAGGATATGAGGTAAAAGGGAAGGATAAACTAGTGTGCAGGTTGAGGAAGAGCTTGTATGGCTTAAAAAAGGCTCCAAGGTAGTGGTATCTAAAATTAGACAGGTCTATGTATGAACAAGGTTATGTTAGGTGTCACTCTGACCATTGTGTTTATCTAAAAAGGCAAAATGATGGCAGCTATATTATATTGTTATTGTATGTAGATGACATGCTTGTTGCAGGTTCTAACATGGAAGATATAAATTTTCTCAAAAGGAAATTTACAAACTCATTTGCAATGAAGGGTTTGGGTGCTATAAAACAAATCCTTGGTATGAGAATAACTAGAGATAGGAAGAATCGCAGATTAACATTGTCTCAAAGTGACTACATAGAAAAAGGTGCTGAAAATATTTAATATGCAGAATGCAAAACCAATTAGTATACCTTTGGGTAGCCATTTCAAATTAAGAAAGGAGATGTGCCCAATGACCCAAGAAGACATGGATTATATGTCTAAAGTTCCATATGCATCAATAGTTGGAAGCTTAATATATGCAATGGTCTGCATAAGGCCTGATATTGCACATGTAGTGGGAGTTGTAAGCAGGTACATGAACAATCCAGGAAAAGAACATTGGATGGCAGTGAAGTGGATTCTTAGGTATTTGAGAGGTACCACTTGAATCAAGCATTATGCTTTGGTGGTTGAAACATTGCTTTACATGGATATGTTGATGCAGATATGGCAAGTGATGGAGATAAGAGGAGGAGCACTACATGATATGTATTTATTGTAGGTGGAACAACTGTGAGTTAGGTTTCAAAAATCCAAAGTGTTGTTGCACTTTCAACAATAGAAGCAGAGTATGTTGCTACTATACAGGCTAGTAAAGAAATGATTTGGTTACAAAGGTTTCTGGATGAATTGGGTAAAAAGTTGGAGTTGGGAAGGTTATACAGTGACAGCCAGAGTGTCATACATCTTGCAAAGAACTCTGCATTTCATTCCAAGACTAAGCATATACAGCTCAAGTACCATTTCATATGGTCAACATTGCAAGATGGATAGTTGAAGCTGGAAAAGATACACACTAGCAAGAATCCTACAGATATGTTAACAAAAGCTGTAAGCAGGGAGAAACTGAGAATCTGCTCAATTTCAATTTGTCTTCAAGTATGATGAAGAAGATAAGAAACAACTAGGTCCAAAGTGGAGTCATTGTCTAGCAAATGAAGCAGTGGTGGAGTTGCTATAATCAGTCTGCAAGTGGGAGATTGTTGGATGTGAAGCCTAATTAGCTTTTGTATTCAAAGGTTTCAGCCAGATGTATACCCCAGGAAGATTTTACACCCCTCCATGCAGGGGGATGCAGTGGGGACTTGTGCCCACCGTGGGGGTTGGGGGGGTCTGATCCCCCCCAACTCAGGGGTCTGGGGACTAGCAGTCCCTCGACCAGGGTTCAGTGGCATCTCTCCTAAAGCTAAAAATGGATGTGAAATTGCCTTGTAAAAGTCTACTAATTTCTAGTCAATCTAGGTCATTCATTAGGCAGATGATTTGATGGTAGAGGTTATGTTTAGTTTATGGTTTTTCCCTATAAGGAAACACCTCACTATATATGAGGGAATTGTATTACGTCTATGTATATCTGTATTTTGAGTGAGGAAGAGAGAGGATATTGAGAGCAAAGAGGGTGTTATAGTCAATCTGATATAGGTTGTATCTCTTCTATTTAATGGATAATATAATAAAAGAAGGATTGGTTGTTTCTCCATGGAAGTAGCCCAAATTGGGTGAACCACGTATATTTGTGTCTCTCTTGCTTTACACATTTTCTGTGCTTATATTTCTGTAATATTTTATGTGTTCCATTGCTTTATAATATATAATTTTCTAACACCATTTGTCCTCGCATGTCTTTAAAGAGCCTTATTTAGTTCTTCATATAACATCTCAATCCTACCATGTTTATTTGGTGCAAAGATGTCGTAGAAAATATGAAGGGATAACTAATAAAATATACAATGGCACAATAGAGGAAATTAGGGAAGATCACTCTCATTATACTGAAGATGTCAATACCATTTATTGATACCTTTAAGCCATGTATGAACTCATCGATAGATTTGATATTGAGTATATTTTGTGGGACTCTAGTTTTTTCTTTTTATCATATGGTTTTTAGGTAGATGATTGAGAAAACTATGGTAGTTTATGACCACATATATGCAAGGACCAACATTTGACATGATCTAGATTTGAGACTAGAGAAGGGTGAGAATTGAGCATACTTTGGTAACAAAAATTCATATGTGATTTTCCCTTTTAAGTTTTTCATTTTTCTATTATTCCAAAATGTACACAATATCTTTTCATGATGTAATATAATAACTAACTTGAAATGTTGGCTATGACACATAGTGGGCACTAGTAAAACCAACAAGGATCTCAACACTACATGGTAGAATGTGCTATGTGGTGTTATAAGGAGAGGAAAATAACGACAACATTTGACATGACCTATAAGAAGTGCACAAGAACCTAAAAGGCATCACCATGCTCGTATCCCTAATAACTATGAATGATGTTTCCCAACAGCTTCAACAACAAATGGTTTGGTTTTCTTGTCATTTCTATAAAATATTAAGGCAGGTTCCTTATTCCATGATATGTTTGCATGAGCATCCAACATCCTATTAGGACTAGAGTATAGTTCCACCCAACATTTTGACTACTTATCATGATACCTATGAAGGACTTGATATGACCATTGTATGGGCCTAACAACCCTATTGTGTTTATTAAATTAGATTTTATATAATGGAATAGAAAACACTTTGAAATATATATTTATAAATTTTGACTTGTACGTATGTTTTCTAAGTGGTTTGAATAGCTACCCATGGTGATTATAGACATGCATTCTAAGTATAACTTAATTAATAGAAAATTCCTGATCAGCAAGCTGGTCCCAGAATAGCTAATGTTTGAACTCTTGGTATATTTATAATCATTGTCAAAAAAGTGTTTTCAAGAATCGTACTATGAATGTTTATAATAGATTACGTAGTATATGTATAATAATATAATGTATATCTTATGTAGACACACACACACATTAATTAGTTGCAAGGCCACCACTCGAGAACCCAACCTCGAAGCTAACCTAGACAAGTTGAGAATAAGATCCTTGCACAATAGCTCAATCATAACATACTCAATTTTTCTAGTTATAGGACCTAGGGATATGGCACATAAAATTCACAATTCATCTATGGGTAAGAAGATCAACCATGAAGTGGAAGCAAGATCTTGGGTACTAGTTCTGTTGTCATTTATGAAGACTACATAGATTGAGGTCAATGTTGAGATTTGAAAATCAATTACCAATTACGGTAAGAATCTAACCAAGATTGTCTATATGGATATCATTATAAAAAACCATGCCACATAGAAAAATAATGGATAATGTATATAACACTTCTAAAAATAATGGCCTATGTAAAGTCATTTTTGATATAGAGTAAATTCCATGGATTTGGTTGTCGATTTCCATCATGTTTAACTATGTCATAGGTGATCCAAATCTTGGTAGGAGTCCCACAAGATCTAAAAAAATGAAATTGATCATGGGGGAAGAGGCCACCAAGATCTGGAAAACTTAAATTCTAGAAGAAAAATAGGAGGATGCCCAATAAACATAACCACAAAGAATTTTTTTAAACAAATAATAGTTGTAAAAGCTACATTGTGGCAGACAAAATGTCTTTGACAAAATGAGACTTGTTACTTATAGTATTTTTCTATGACGATACAATGGGTAAATTCCATGGGTGAATCAATACCATGGGTGGATGTCCCAATACCATGGGAAAATACAATGGGTGAATGAATACCATGGATGGATGTCACTTACAATACAATGGGTGGCTAAATACCATGGGTAGATGCCACTTAAAATACCGTGGTTAAATTCCTTGGGTAGATGAATACCATGGGTTCATGCCATTTTCCATTAAGATCATCCCCCCCGCTTAAGAAGTAGTGGTCCCCATTGGGTGAAGTTCCCTCATGCGAAGCCTTTGTTGAATATGAAGAGCAACTGAAGAGAAGGGTTTTATGTGGTTAACCCATAACCATGATGAACGAATATCTGAGGATAAAGATACCTTGTAATGCTTGTGACCAATTGTGATACTAACAGTGTGCGGCCTAGCAAATGTACTTCAATGAAGTGTGGGTTTTTGGATGATCCATAGCCGTGATGAACGAAGATCCGATGATAGAGATAACCTGTAATGCTTGTGACCAACTATGATACTGATAGTGTGTGGCATAGAAAATGGACTTTGATGAAGTGTGGGTTTTTGGATGACCGATAACCATGATAAATGAAGATATAATAATAGAGATACCTTGTAATGATTGTGACCAACTCTGATACTAATAGTGTGCAGCCTAGCAAATGCACTTCAATGACACGAATTTTATGCAGTTGACCCATAATTGTAATGTTGGTTATTGATGAAGTAGCAGGTGCCTATATTGCCTGTGGTGGGAGGGCATGTCTCCAAAGGACCCAAGCCGAATGCTTCTATGCTAAAAATGATGAATGTGAAGCAAGTGCCTACTAAAGTAAGGTGGGAGGGCACGTATCTAAGGGAACCTACTCTGAATGTTGTTCCAGAATTGAAATGGACATAACTCACTAAATATAACTCAAAATATTTATTATAACTTCTTTTTGGAGAAAAAAGGACCATCTTGCATCTTTTCATGTGTTGGAAATACTTATCTAACACTCTAGAAACTGAGATTCGCGCTGCAACTTTTCTATCATAACAAAAGTTTTGAAAAAATTACTGATTATAAATTATCGATATCTACCACATCCAAACTCCGATTCCACCCATTTTTTTTGAATTTGAGAAATATTTCAAGAGGAGATCAGATCTACAATCACTCTTTTGAAATTCCTCACGGAAATTTTAAAAACAAATATAATAGAGCCATCGTCCACAAATTGTTGTGAGAAGCATTTGTGCAACATAACTGTTATTAAATCAGTGATATCTCCCTCATCTGGACAACGATTCGACCACTTTTTTTTTTTGAATTTGGGTATTTTTTTGCAATATATCTAGATATGTTATTTTTTTTGTAAATATTGCACCAAATATATCAGATCTGATCTGCAAAATCACCACCCAAAAAAATTGACGCAAAAAAAATGAAAAAAGAATAATTCTTCCCGCTTGGCCGAAGAAAATGCTCTATGTAGGATGTAGCACATGCCTGAAGTTTGTTGCATATTTATGTAAAATTTTAAACCTATATCTTGGTAGGAGGCCCCCAAGGTCCAAAAAATTGAAATGGATCTTGGGGGAGAGGCCCCCAAGATATAGAAAACTGAAATGGCAGAAGAAAAAGAGGAGAATGCCCAATAAACAAAACCACAAAGATTTTTTTTATTACAATAGAGAATAAATGTAAAATCTACATTGTGGCAGACAAACTGTCCTTTTACAAAATTCAACTTGTTACTTATAGTATTTTTCAGTTACAATACCATGGGTAATTTCCATGGGTGAATGAATACCATGGGCGGATGTCATAATACTATGGGAAAATAACTTGGGTGAATGAATACCATGGGTCGATAAATACCATGGGTGGATGCCACTTACAATAGCATGGGAAAATTCCATGAGTGGATGAATAAAATGGGTGGATGAATACCATGGGTTTATGTCATTTTCCTTTCGGATCAATAGCCCCCTCTTTTCAACGCACATTTCACAATATAGGAACTATCCAAAGGAGGTTCTAAAATTCCTATAACTACCTTATCATGGCCCTAATCATAGAGCAAAACAAATTCACCTTCCACCCTACACATCGGGTCCAAGAAATTTATCGTACTAACATTTAACAAACTTCTTATAAGTCTCATTGGCCATCACTGCATCTTTACATTGTTCAACAATATGGGTCAAATGCAATAGATGTTTTTCCCTTATAGGAGTGCCAAGAAAGAGTTCTATTACAAGTTTTAAATATGGAATCTCATTCAATTGTTTTGACTACCTCCATTTCATAAACAAGTTGAAATAATATGAAACTTGCAACAAAGTTTATTTAGGTTAGATAGGCTCATAATCCCAAAGTGAATAAGGTATGAATTAGTTTTGTTCTTCCATAATATCTTCTAGATCATTTTTTTTAAGATATAATTTTAGCTTTAATTGGTGTGACTACCTCCATTTCATAAACAAGTTGAATAATATGAACCTAGTGGTAGTCATTGCTTAGGTTAGATAAGGTCATAATCCTAAAGTGCATAAGGTACCAATTATTTTGTGCTCTAGATCACATTTTTAAAGATATGATCAACAAATTCCACTTCTCCACTAATCATAGGATGGTAAGGTATTCATTGTTAATGAAGAAAACGTAGGTTTCTTGTTGTTTTAAATTCATATTGAATCACTTTATTATGTTCATCTAATCTTGTACCTTTATAGTGTAGAAATCATCGTAGTCAACTTATAGGTTCATTTAAACTATTGTCTCATATTTTAGAGAATTGGGGAAAAAACATTTTAGAACCAATTTTGTTGAAATCATAGCAATAAAAGGCTTCATTTGACTTCTACCTTAGTCAAATGGAGAAATTTGATTTTCCTCGTCAACATGATGACTTGGATTGTGATTAGCTAGAGTGATATAACCTTGTCTACTAGTTAAGTTAGTATATTCAAATTTGTAGGATAGAAATAGAGTTGTGCATGAGTTGATTTCCAAGATATAGAATTATAATTTAGTTATTGTTAGTTGAACTCATTTAACTAAGCGCTAATAATTAGTCTGTCAGTGGAAGGTCAGTTGAGTAGTTATGACTATTGTTAACTCACTGATCTCTTAGTTCACTAATCAACTTACTAGAAATAGACCCAGTCATGCATGGAATTTAAATTGTCTAGTTGAGTGGAGGGAAAAGGCATAATTGTATTTATTATTGTATACTATTGAGTGTACAAAGTTGGTATGTAAAACATGACCTAATTTTCTTATAATTTTGGAAATAAATAGGAGTTAGTGGAGGAACACAAGTGCAGGTAGAGTGACTGAAGACTTAGCCTTTTCCAGAGTAGTATAAGGAGGAGGAGATCAATATTGAAGTGTAGTTTGAGCTTCAAGTATTGGAGTTGTCATTGTAATAGATCAATTGTCTCATATGATATAATATATACATAGGAGGGGTTTTTCGTAGTTGGGTTCCCCAGTAAAAATACTATGTTCATTGTGATTGAATGATTACATGTGTTTCTATTGTATGTTTTCCTTTCTACATATTAAGTGGAAGAAATTTGTGTCTCTTGATTTCATTCGAATACATTAGTAGTTGAAAATTCATATTAATTTGTACAAGGTATCAGATATTTAGAATACTACATAAAAGCCTTATTCTATATCTTCTCTCAAATATATTTCAATTTGCAAAGCTTTTGGTGCAAATTGTCCTTATTGTACGAAAAATGTTTTTCAAGAGATTGAGGTTGAAGTATGCATTGGAGGGTGCCTTGAATTTTGTGCTTGGAAAGATAGGATGGAAGTTGTCTCGAATAACAATGGAGTATGGGAATACACACAAACTAGTATTCTAAAACTAGTTGCACGAAATGCATAAGAACTTGCTCAGTGGAAGAAAGACACATGAAGGGTCAGGAGGATCATTCTATAGGGTGTCAAAGATCATATGGTTTCAAACTCGTGTTGAAACGAGAGTCATTTTTCAATGTGGAAAATAATCACAACTATATTCTAGGGCAGTAGTGATGCTAGGAAATTAGCACTGAGAGATAAATTCGGGAGCATTCACATGTAGAAGAATGAAACACTTTTTCAATACCTACTTAGATTCACTCAAGTTCAAGATGAAATTGAAGGAGTAGGAGAAAATGTTCCATGATTAGAAATTATGAGCTTAGCATGCCTTTGCCTTCTAAAGTCCTAGCATAGCTGTTAGGATTCATTTAATGGAAGGGACAAGATATCAGATTGAGAGAGACTTTGGTCTGATTTGCTACATGACAAGATCAGAGGAAACACTAGAGATGGTGTCACATCCATTGCATATGAGTAAGAAGAGTGTTCTCTAGTTGGAAAAGGAAAGAAGGTTGGAGGCATGAAGGCCCAAGGGGAGGTAGAATCCATCCAGAACATTGCAAGCAAGATAAACCTCATCAAAATAAAATTTTTTGATTGCCATGAATATGGAAAATATGAAACCAAGTGTCCATAAAAGAAATATAGCAAGGAGCTTGTAGGAGGAGTAGGGGGAGAAGCTTTGGAATATCAACTCATGTTAGATTTCACTGTCTTTTCATGTAAGGAAATCAAAATAAGAGGGAGTCAGTGATACCTAGATTCTGGTGCCTCATATCATAAAATAGGAAGAAAGATATTATTTATTAGCCTAGACAAGAACAATCTCAAATTGCACATAGACTTTGGAGATGATGGAAGGTATAGTACCAAAGGAATTGGTGTTTCCACCTTTAAGAGGGAGTCAAGCTCCCATATTCATCTAAAAGATGTTATGTATGTACCTGAGATGAAGAAGATTTTGATTTATTTAGTTGTATTAGAGGACAGAGGTTATGATGTGTTCTTTAGTAATCGAAAATATTTTCTGAAACATGTTTTTACTGGACAAGTGAAACAAAAAGGATTTAGAGTGAAAAAACTCTACAAGGTAGAGGCATATTTCACCATGCATGCAATGATATGATCCATGTGGATATTGGTGGCTACCTGCCAATTCCACTTGGACCCCTGCCATTGTTTCTCTCAGTTTTTTAGTTTCCTTAATTGTAGCATAATTTACTATTTTTAGCAGTTTTTCGGGTTCTAAACTTATGGAGCCATTTTGAGGCCGTAAATGACATGTTTTGGCAATCTACTACCAACCATTTATAATAAAAAGCATTTTTTCTTTCATATTCCTGAGAGAGATCTTTCCAATGGGGTATCATGTGCATCAAGTGGAGATAATATGACCAAGTCATGACCCCGGGAAGTTGGTTGTCCAACTAACCCCAATAGGGCCCATAATCTCTTGGTGTTACATCTCCTCAGGTTTGGGTTTTAGTTTTTTAGGGTTTGCTCTTATTGTTAAATAATAAAAGATGCCTTGAGTCTCATTGTAAGGTAGTTCAAAGGCATGTAGCCTTGACATCTCTTCTTAGGGATAAGCTACCATTGCCCTAGCTAGTTTATTTCCATTTTTGTTACTAGGCATATTTCAGTATTTTACATTAATAAAATGAAGTATTATTTCTACTGCGTCTCTGTATTTATAGTTATATCTATAATTTGTTGTGTTCCCATTTAAATCTGGATTAGCGGTATTAGAGAAGTCTGCTCTTTCTATGTTTCTCTTTGCATGTTCCTAACGTGGTCAGGATATAAGGAGTTAGGGCTTGAACTAGTCTAGCCTATGCAAGACCAACCTCATAGACCCCGACGACCTCCCTTGGAAGATGAAAAGAAAGACGGGGGGGAAGGAGATCCTATCAAAACCTTGCTCAAAGAGGCCCTCGAGTGACAAAGGAATGTGATGATGGACAACTTTTCCCAAATCCTTCAGCGACAACCCAGGGGTGACACATCTACTTCTAGCAGCTACTATGGAAGCACCACACCCTTTAAGGTACAAGTTAACTTTGACATTCCCACATTTGAGGGTCAGATAGACACAAATTCTATAGACAAATGGTTAAATCTACTATAAGGGTATTTTTTTGTTCATGATTTTTCGGGACATGAAAAGATTACTTTCGCTCTTCTCAAAGCCGCCTGCCACATCAAGGACTGGTGGGAAACCTACCACGAGCAGAAGGAAGAAATTACGACCTCACTATTTTCAGCTACACCCACTTGGAATTCATTCTAGAATGCCATCAAGGAGCAGTTCTACCCTGTCGGAAGCTATGAGGATAAATACATAAAGTGGACCTTGCTGTGGTAGGGAAGGGACCAAGATGTGCCAGAGTTTACCAATATTTTTCATACCCTTCGTAGAAAGTTGGATATCAAGGATACTGAGCAGCATTTGGTACTCAAACACCACAACTGTGTACACAAGTACATCTAGGATGAGATGGAGTTATGGGACATCTCCTTGATCGGCACGGGATACCAATACATTGTCAAGATCGATCAGAAGTTTAAATAGAGGAAGCGATACTTTGGATCTGTGAATTTGAAGCAAGGGAAAGGTTCCCCCAAAACACATAACAAATAACAAAGCCAAGGCAGGGTGGCCCAGGACAACCTGCCAAAGCCGCAACCAAAGAACGACACCATGAAGCTAAAGAAGGACACAGGAAAGTTGAGTGAGTTCCATAAGAGCTCCGCTCACAACACAAGTAAGTGTCAAGCTAAGAAGTCACTAGTGGCTAATCTAAAGGCTTCAGAATCAGATGCATGTTCCAAGTCCAAGTTAGAACCCGACAAGGGGAATGAAAAAGGGAAGAAAATTATCAACGCAGAGCCCAACACCACCATTGCCACCACGAATATAGTGAAGGAGGAACCCGAAGATCGAGAGGAGGAGGAGTGCCTCTTCCACTCCCAGATGTGGGTAAAGGGTTCCCCTCTATAGTTCGTTATCGACAACAGGAGCCAAATGCACCTCATTTAGGTAGAGGTTGTGAAGCAACTAGGCATATCGACCACAGCACATCCTGAACAATACAACATCAGGTGGCTTCACCAAGGATGGGATCTTTGTGTGAGCCAATAATGTTGCTTTCCATACAACATCAAGCCCTTCACAGATGAGGTATTATGTGGCGTTTCTCCCCTTGATGTTTGTGATATGTTATTAGGCCAACCATACTTGTGGAAATGACATGTTGTGTATGGATCAAGGCCTCGTGATGTTATTGTTACTTTGGGAAATAAGTTGTACAAGATAACAGAGCTAGCATGCCTACTACCATCTCTTTAGTTACTGCAAAAGAATGCAGTAAGTTCATTTCCAAAACCGGAAAATTTTTCTTTCCTGATGATATGCCCTTAGGGAAAGAAGAGTGTCATGGCCACGACCTCTAGACAAGGCCCCTCCACATGACAACTACGGATGGTCAAGGTCGTGGAGGAGTAAGAGGAAATCTTCACCTCCTCGCAAGGGTTCCTCTGCACTGCCAGGTCAAGCAGTCCATCAAACTGACCCCAAGTGCACCGCTGCCCAATGGACCAATCTATCGGCGATCCATTCTAGAGAATGATAAAATCAAGAGGTAGATTCAGGAGCTATTGTAGAAAGGTCACATCTGATAGAGTTCGTCACCTTTTGGGAGCCCAATCGTGTTGTTACAGAAGAATGATGGGACTTGGAGACTCTGTATTGACTATCGGGCACTAAACAAGATAATTGTCTAGAATATGTACCTAATCGCATGGATTTATGGCCTTCTAGACCAGTTGGAGGGGGGAAATATTTCATCAAGATTGACTTGAAGTTAGGATATCACCAGGTACCAATTGAACCCTCTGATGTGTGGAAGACTACCTTCAAAGCCAAGGAGGGCCTTTTCAAATGGTTGGTTATGCCTTTTGGGTTAACAAATGCTCCTACAACCTTCATGAGGCTGATGGATGAAATCTTGTGGTCTTTCACCAACTAATTTGTAGTGGCATACTTGCATGACATCCCAATCTTTAGCAAGAGTTGGGAAGAGTACCTCCACCACATCTGATAGGTTCTCCAAACACCAGGACAACACAAGCTATGTGCCAATTTGGAGAAATGCACTTTTGGCATGACCCAAGTTTAGTATCTGGTATACATTATTGATGAATGTGGGGTGCATGTGGATCTAGTGAAGGTCCAAGTAATTTGAGATTGGCCATCTCCAACCACTTTGATAGAGCTCTACAATGTTTTGGGTCTTACCCATTTCTACCACATGGTCGTGTTGGGATTTTCTCATATCACTTGGCCCTTGAGTCAAGTCACCAAGGGAGGAGCGAAAGAAAAAATCTTTTGGTCTGAATCTCAACAGAAGGCATTCATAGAGTTGAAACATTGCTTCCGCTCGGCACCAATGCTTGCATTAACAGACTTGCAACAATCATTTGAGGTTGAGACGGTTTCCTTTGACTATGATATTGGGGCAGTGCTTACTCGACACGGGCATCTAGTGCCATATCACAGTGAGACACTTTCAGACATAGTATAGAAGTATCCTACTTATGATAAAGATATTTATAGCACTATGCAAGCCTACTGGAAATAAAAGCATTACATTTTTGGAAACAAAAAGGTCATCCACACAGACCACCAGCCCTTGCAATTCATACAGCGACAAGGGAAGTTGGAAAATGATCACCATTAGCAATGGTCCACTTACCTGCATCAGTTCCATTTGAATATCAAGAATAAGAAGGGCAGGACCAATAATGTTGTAGACTGTCTCTATCGATCACCAATCATAGCATTAACCATCATGCTAAACTCTTGTGGGCACAAGACTTCTAATTGGCCACTTCTCTAAAACGAAACCCAAAATTTGGCCACACATACCAGACATTCTTGGAGGGTTAGCATGGTCTAGATTTTCACCTCCAGGATACCCTGTTATGCCACTTGGGTCACCTTTGTGTTCCTTCAAGTGAGCGTGCCAAGACGATTTCGGAACTGCACTACTGTCAGGTTGTTGGGCATTTTGAGGTAGAGAAAATGGTCTCATTACTATAGAAGTATTTCTATTGGCCGAATCTTTGACAAGATGTCGAGAAGTAAATCAGATCCTTCACTACCTATGCCATTGCCAAACTGGCCATAAAGAAGAAATTCCTCTATACTCTATCGCCAAAGTGACTATGTTTTTGTGGTTATCGATAGGTTTTCAAAGATGGCCATTATGTCGATTTGTAAGAAGAATATCACACTAGAAGCCACTAATAAACTCTGCTTTGAACAAGTGTGGGTACACTTTGGGATCCCACAGTCTATCTTCTTGGATCAAGACAACAATTCCCTTAGTACATTTTGGTCTAGTCTCTAGTCGATGCTGGACACCAAACTCACTAAGTCCATAGCCTTCCATCCCTAAACTGATGGCTAGGTAGAGATTTTCAACAGGATGATTGTACACATTCTGCTCATGTACAACACAAAGAATCCACACACATGGGATAAGACCCTTCCCTATGTTCAACAAAGTTATAATCGGGCTCTCCATAGCTTGATTGGATGCAACACTTTTTGGGTGGGCTTGGGATTCCAACCATTATGTCCCATTGATGTCGCCATGCCATTTGCAGTTACTCAAGCGGATTTGACTCATGTTTAGTCCGAAACAGATAAGGCAAACAACTTCATTGAGCACATCCAACATATCCACGAGTAGGTCCACAAAATTATGGAGAAATCAAATGCCAAGTACAAGCAACGACATGATCAACATTGGGTGCCACACAAGTTTCAGGTGGGCAAAAAAGTCTGGTTGCATTTGCAAAAGGAACATCTTATCGGAACCTATCAGAAACTCAAACCACTTTGATATGGTCCTTACACCATTACCAAGGTTGTGGGAGATAATGCATTTGAGCTCAGCATTTCCCCATAACTTGGCCTACACCTAGTGTTCAATGTGGACCACCTTCAACCATACTTTCCACCATTACAAGACACATCCGACATTTGCAGAACAACCCACACCAATAGAGTTAATCCAGATTGAATGGAACAAGCTATAACTGATCAGATCATGGAAATGCAGATCAAGCACATTTTCCAGTAGAAGATCCAACTATATCGAGTTGTCAAAGCAGGGCAACTCCTTTGCTAGGGAAAGTGGCTCACGAGGGACCAAGTTCAGCAGAAATTTCGTCATCTCATGGAGGAACTCAACACAATGGGGACCATTTCTTCCTCAGGGCAGAGGAATGATCTAGGTGGATATTGGTGGCCACCTGCCAATTCCACTTGGACCCCCACCATTGTTTCTTTCATTTTTTTTTCCATAATTGTAGCATAGTTTACTATTTGTAGCAATTTTTGAGGTCCTAAACTTCCAGAGCCATTTTGAGGCCCTAAACAACGTTTTTTTGGCAATCTACTACCAATAATTTTTTATTAAAATCATCTTTTCTGTCGTAGTCCTCGAAGAGATCTTTCCGGAGAAATCAAATGCCAAGTACAAGCAGCGACATGATCAACATTGGGTGCCACACAAGTTTCAGGTGGCAACAAAGTTTGGTTGCGTTTGTAAAAGGAACGCCTTATCGGAACCTATCAGAAACTCAAAATACTTTTCCTTGGCCTGCACCTAGCATTCAATGTGGACCACCTTTAGCCATACTTTCCACCAGTACAAGACACATCCGACATTTGCAGAATAACCCACACCAACAGAGTTAAATCCATATTGCATGGAACAAGTTGTAACTGATCAGATCATGGACAGGCAGATCAAGCACACTTTCTAGTAGAAGATCCAACTGTATCGAGTTGTCAAAGCAGGCTAACTCCTTTGCTAGGGCAAGTGGCTCATGAGGGACCAAGTTCAGCAGAAATTTCATCATCTCATGGAGGAACTCAACGCAATGGGGACCATTTCTTCCTCAGGGGGGAGGAATGATCTAGGTGAATATTGGTGGTCACCTGCCAATTCCACTTGGACACCCACCATTGTTTCTTTCAATTTTTTTTTGTTTCCATAATTGTACCATACTTTACTAATTTTAGCAGTTTTTCAGGTCCTAAACTTCTAGAGCCATTTTGAGGCCCTAAACGATGTTTTTTTAGCAATCTACTGGCAATAATTTTTTTTTAAAATTATTTTTTCTATCATGCACGACAAACGAAGATAATATGACCAAGTCACGACCCCGTGAAGATGGATCTCCAACTAACCCCAATGGGGCCCATAAAATCTTGGTGCTACATCTCCTTGGGTTAATTTTTTGGTTGTTTATGGTTTTTCTCTTATTGTTAAATAATAAAAAAGGCCGTTGAGCCTCATTTTAAGGTAGCTCACAGGCATGTAGCCGCCACATCTCTTCTCAGGGATAAGCTACCATCGCTCGAGCCAGTTTATTTCCATTTCTGTTAGTAGGCATATTCTAGTATTTTACATTAATTAAATGAAGTATTATTTTTGTTGCATCTCTGTTTTTATGGTTATATATGTAATTTGTTGCATTCCTGTTTAAATCTGAATCATTATACCTTTAGGAGAGAGGTGGGGTGTTGTAGGGCCTTAGTCCCAGAGTTGCAAAGATTTGGGAAGGATCCATAGGAGAGTAGAAACAATCGAATTATACTCATCTCATGGATGATTACCCTTTCTATAGGGGACAATAGTATTCAATAGGAAGAGAATTAGTGTCATTTGATGCAGTTAGATCTTAGGAAATAGTTGCAAGCTAGTAGAAGTCAAAGACTGAGGAGACTATTGCAGCTCAAATACATAAATGATTCAATATTTTCGATGCTTCTTGGTTGCAATTTTTGTACTAGCAACAAGAAAAGTGAGAGGGAATTGTCTTACAATACATTCTTACAAGAGCATGATTGGGCTTGTGCAGAACCATTTTATTTCTAATAGGTAGTGCTAAAAATTATAGCAAGAAAAGGCTTTACTTGGATTTTCCTTATTCAAATGGAGAAATTTGTTTTCCACATCAGCAGGATGACTTGGATTGCAATTAGCTAAAGTGGCACAACCTTGTCTACTAGTGAATTTATTAAATTAGATTTTGTAGGCTAGAAGTAGGGTTGTGCATGAGTTGATTGCTAAGATCTATTAATCTAGTTGAGTTATTGTTAGTTGAACTCAGTTAACTGAGCTCTTCTCATTAGTTGAGTCATTTTAATGTTATTTGATTAGTTATCATTACTGTTAACTCACTGTTATCTTAGTAAAATATTTAATCAGCTAAAAATATACAGGTTCATGCATGGAATTAGTCATGTCAGTTGAAGTTCAATTGTATAGTTATGACTATGGTTAACTCACTGATCTCTTAGTTAGCTAATCAATTTACTAAAAATAGACCGAGTCATGCATGTAATTTCAATTGCCTAGTTGAGTGGAGGGAAAAGGCATAATTGTATTTATTATCGTACACTATTGATTGTACAAAGTTGGTATCTAGAAGATGAGCTAATTTCCTTAGAATCGTGCAAGGAAAGAGGACTGCATGTAGGAACATGAGTACCGCAACAACGAGTGCAGGAATGAAATCACAGGAAGTGCAAGTTTAGGCTTATTATATTCCAGAGTAATCTCAAAAGGTGGAGATCAATATCGCAGTACAGGTTGAGCATCAAAGATTGAAGCTGTAATTGTAATAGATCAATTGTCTCATCTCATATAATACAAATAGAGGAGGGTATTTTCCTAGTTGGGTTCCTTAGTTAAAATATTGTGTTCATTGTGATTGAATGATTTCATGTGTCCCTATTTTATGTTTTCCCTTCCACCGATTGAGTACAAGAAATTTGTCTCTTATGAGTTTAGTTCAATTTCATTAATAGTATCAAATTTCCTACAATTTCTACAAATTTGAGCTGCTAAATGATGTTGTTTGGTGTAAAACATCGCTTACATAAGTGGTAGACATCACATCATTTTTATACACTCGATGAAATTTCCAATGGTGCAATAATAACATTAATAACAAAATTTATCCAAAAGGCCTTCCTTTAAGAATTTGACCTACCATGTTTAGAAGACATGGTATGAGTGCATTGTGCACCATTCATGAGGGCCTAGATAAGTGGTGACTATGAATAAAGTACATATGGCTCAACTTTGTAACTATATTTGAGAGTTGAAGAAGTCAAACATTACCACTAGTTTTCCATTGGTCTATGTGAAGACCACACCACTAGTTGGAGAGGGGGTTACATTGTATTCACTTGTATCTTGATCCATATTAGCAAAGAAATTGAGAGTGTGAGTGAGAGAAAATAATATATTTATTTATTGCTATGTAGTAAATGAAAAATCCACATGTGTTAGGGAACTCCAAGAGAGTGTCTTCTCCTCTATGCATACATATTTCTATTTCAAATAGGGAAGAGAGCAAAGCATTGGCACCTTCTAATTTGGTTTTCTACCATAAAGGATTCCCATAGAAAATGTTTCTTTTCATAATGGTGTTGGGAAACATACTTAGAGTGGTGAGGTTAAGGGGGAATCAATATTTCACTTATCTTAAACTTTTATTTTCATAGACAAAAAAATTTACATTGCTATTCTTAAAGAAGCATGTGTATGTACGTGACCTCAAAGAAAGAAAATAATGTACATGCAATTTACTATTTTTTCATGTGTTCCATCACATGATTTCCTTTAACTATTCCATTAGTAAATAAATAACTTTTCAGGATGCAGTAAAGATTTGAAAAATCACAGTATATAAGTACCATACATAAAACACTAATATTTTTGTGGAAACCCATTGTGGGAGAAAACCATCATTGTCATTATCTTTTTCTTCTTTCTTATTATATAAAGAAAATATTCATCAAATTTTTGTATTGATCCATACTCTTACCAGTGTGCAAGATCCCACCTACAAGAGGCTACAACCTCATAATCTTGTTTACCGATACTATCAAAAGGGAGCTCCTACTCCTTCACCTAAGGTTGCAACCCTCAACTTCTTGTGGACCACTCTTTAGAATCTATTAGATTTTATCGACCTATCAATCATAAAACAACCTGTAGGCTTCCTTTCATCACATTTTCAAATTGGACCCATACCAACTTGTTGTAGCACCTACGACCACCCTCCAAAATTTTTCCTATGATTTGATTTTGGAGACTCCCTTCTTAACCATAGCAGGTCATCTCTCACTAGTCCTAGTATTCATGCTTCGATTGAGACCTATATTTTAATTTTCTCTTGTGGTTGTTCACTTAGATGATTATTATAAGTCATAATTTGATCTCCCAACTTGGTCTCACAATAGTTCTCGGCTTTCCCCCAAAATTTACACAATCCTTGAGAGTAGGCAACATTGATGATAGGAATGGCATAGTCCTGACTGCCAGTGATCCTTGAGCTCAGAAACTACACAATGATGGGAAGAATCCTAACACTTAGCCCAAAAATTGTGCAACCCTCACTAAGCTCAAAAAATTCGCAGTGCACTAAGTCGAAACGTTGCCCAATTCCCTAGAATTATGTAGCCTTTCCCAGTAGTGTGCATAGCATGTTTCCTTGGAAAAAGAAAAAAGGTAAAAAAAAAACCCAAAAGATATGGATCTATTTTTATTATCCCGAAGGAAGCACTTTCACTATTTTTAGAAACTTCTACCAAGTGTCGCTTTTTCTTTGATTTTAGGCATGCACATCCAAAATAGTAATTTATCCAAATCTATTTAATCGATGCTTCTAGAGATAATTTTCACATTCGATCATTGAGCTATAATATTCATAACAAGGTCAAGGAACCTTTCGTGCGATAGTCATCGCTTTTTTGGGTGAGTTTTTCTTTTCTCATTTTTTGTTGCTTTTCTATTTTTTTTGTTGTTTGCCTTATGTGAGTGTTGTTTCACTTGTTTTTATTCATGGTTTTTGGTGTTTTAACTTGTAGAAGTGTTTCTTTAAGTTTTAGATTACCTTTGCCAAGTGTCACATAAGTTTTCTTGTTTTTGAACCAATGGTCACTGTTGCGGTGACTCTCCTCAAATACATTGTTTTCCTTCCATTTGATTAATTTTTGCACTTGCTTCACATGAATTTCCTTCACCTAGTCATACATGCATTCATCTCTAGACTATCTCTCCATCTGCTCTTTTTCCACACTTCGCTTGGGCAGATATACATTCTCCTTTGTCAGTTTTTAATTTTCTAAGCTAGCACTGTGCAATCCTAAGGCTCAAGCCACAATTGCCACCTTTGGACTTTCCCAATGCGTAATCCAAGCTGGTTCCAGCCATGCAATACACAGCTCCAGGACCAATCCTGCCATTCTTGGCTAGTGAGACTACGTAATGCACAATCTCTCCTAGGTCTTTGGCCAGGCTGAAATGCGCATTGTGCAGTCTCAATTATCAATTATTTGCTTTCCATGAGTGTCCATTTTGTCCCACATGTAAAATGATTGTTGACAACTTCTCCAACAGTCATAGTTTCCATGCAATCTAAGATAGATGCATCAAAGTAAGCCATTTAGAGCAGTACTAGGGAAGAAGTTGAGAAACCATCAGTTGATTTTCTAGTGTATGCAAATACTCACCTGTTTATAGAGAAAGGATCATCACTGACATGGAAGTAGATTAATTATGATATTGCAAAGGACTTTGAAGCAAGATTAGAGGACTGGCATGTTTATCTCAGCATCCGGTAGTAAATTCTATATAAGGTTTCATGGGGATATCAAGCCTCCCATGTGCAGATATCATTAGCTAGATTGTCTCACACATGGATGAGAAAACAATGATATTGATCACTTCAAGTGGGAAGAAGCTTTCCACCATCCTGGAAGAATAGTTTCAACAAACATATCACTTTCTCGAGTCCGTGGACTGCATGGACTAACACTTCCATGCAACCGAAAACTATGTGAACACAAGGGACATTTTCGTATCTTGGCTTAAAGAGGCATCGAGGTTTTGATAGATACCCACCCATGTCTACAAGACAAAGTCCCTCAGGGAGGCTTAACAAATCTTGGTTATATTTACTTGTACAATCCATGGTCAAGAGAGCACTGAAACCTTTCCTGAAGGGTGGGCATTCTTATAGAACTAGTTGGTGAATTATGGGCAGCTATTCAACTGGTTGTATATGTTGGCTAATCAATTGAAGGCCCATGTACCACAGGCTTGGAATCTACCCAAGGGTGAGCAAGGAATTTTTTATATGTATTCATACTAACTAGATGCAATCTGTGTAGAACATAAGTTCCCTAGCATGAACTAGACATAGACACCAAAGAGACTTTTGTGTACATCCATTGCAAGTTTATTTTAGAATGCAATTATTGAGGAGTAGTGGCATAGTTTACTAACCACTTCATCATCACGCTATACGAGCATAGCTTTGAATAAGATCCACCTTGCATGTCAGGAGAAGTAAGGGATGTGATATTAGACATTGGAGATTGGTATGCCTCATGAGGTGGCACCTTCATTAGGTTATTTGGCGGAGAGAAGACTTTCCATGTCTTACCAAGGTATGCCACTAAAAGCTAATCATGTACAAAGTAACATACCATCTCAGTATAGGGCTATCAACAACACTACACATGAAGAAGAAAGCACCATGGCCCACTCTTTCTTTGTAGATTGGATTATACGAGATAAAGAACTTGAAAGTTGTAGATGTTGAGGTTAATGAAATAATGAAATTCAAATTTGTCACTAAAGACTTTAATTGGTATGATCCCTACAACATTTTCAAGGACCACTATACGAGAGTTCACTTTCCATGGATCAGTAGGGAATTTCATTAGACATAGGAGGAGCCTTGGAGGTACTACTACAATTCCTCCAGACTTAATGATCGGTTTAGTTTAGCAAGGGCTTCATAGGCTCCTTCATAGACAACAACTCTAAAAGAAGCAAAAACAGAAAGAAATAATCCCTTGCAGGACAAGGGAAAGAGGAAGATTGTTGAAGGCTAGAGGGCGAAAAAATATGCAAAATGAAAGAAAATCCTCTTCTCATGAATGCAATGTTGGTAGTAGAAGCAAAGAGGAAGCAATGGATGTAGAGAGAAAAGCATAGAAAGAGAGAAAAGAGAAGGTTGTGGGAAGAAGAACGGATGTGGCAAGAGACACAGAAGAAGATGAAGGAAGGAAAAGTGATGAGTTGGAACAAAGAAGAAAATAAGTAGAAGCAAGAAGGAAAACATAGGCAAGGTGCAATGACAAAGGAAACAATGTCAATGTAGATTGAAGAATTCAAATGTAACAATCCTATTTAAAATTCTGTGTGAAATATATATAAGGCCATAGATTATGGGACATGTATTCCAAGACAAATTGTGGGGGAAGCATCCTAATGGGTGTTGATTTAGTTTATTATGGCTAAAGGAAATTGGAAAAGCCAATGGAAAAGGTTTTGGAAAGGCATGAGGAATTGATTTGCATTTTATTTAGGAAAATAATTGAAGTTAGGAGAAAAGGAGGCTTTAAGATCACAAGGTGCATGTGTGGAGTAAAATGAATGAAAATAATGGAAAATAAAAAAATAGCAGCCTCATTAGTAAGGCTTATGGGTATTAGTGCAAAGAGTTGATCAGTTTCATTTTGGAGCTCTCTCATTATTCTTTCTCTCTCTCATACTCTTGGAAACTTAGAGTTTTCTTGGATAACTCATGAAAGGTGTGGAATACTTGGTTTTTTGGACAAAAAAGGCAAAGGATATTCTATCCATGTCATACATGCAGTGTTGAGGGCATGTGGTACTAAGTATGTGCATTGTGTAGGTGCATGTATTGTGTGGTTTTGTACATAAGTTATAGATGTATTGTTTTATGTTTTACACTAGGTGTAGGTGTATGTATTATGTTATGCATTTGATCCAGATATTGGAGGGAAGTCCCCAAGATCTAAAAAATTGAAATGGTTCTTAGGGGGAGAACCCCAAGATTTGAAAATTTGAAATGGAAGAAGGAAAGTGGAGAATACACAGTAAACAAAACCACAAAAAACATTTTGTTTATTGAAACAGATAATATTGTAAATAATACATTGTGGCGGATAATTTATCCTTTTACAAAATGTGATTTCTTACTTATAGCCTTTTCAGTTACAATACCATGGGAAAATTCCATGGGTGAATGAATACCATGGGTTGATGTCATAATACCATGGGAAAATACGATGGGTGAATGAATACCATTGTTCGATGACACTTACAATACCATGGGTGGATGCCACTTACAATACCATGGGTAAATTCCATGGGTGGATGAATACGTTGGGTTGATGCCATTTTCTATTCGGATCATTCTGCCCTCCTTAAGAAGCAATGGTCCCCATTGTGTGAAACTCCCTCCTATGAAAACTTTGTTGAATATGAATAACCACTTAAGGGAAGGGTTTTATGTGGTTAACCCATAACCATCATGAATGAAGATCTGAGGATAGACATACCCTGTAATGCTTGTGACTAACTGTGATACTGACAGTGTGTGGCCTAGAAAATGGATTTCGATGAAGTGTGGGTTTGTGGATGACCCATAACCATGATGTCGATTTAGGATGAAGTAGCAGGTGCGTACATAGCCTAGGGTGGGAGGGAACGTCTCCAAAGCGAAACTGCCCTAAATGATGCTACATATTTAAAATGGACATAACTCAGTCAATACAACCAAAATATTTATTATAACATTCTTTTGACAATAGAATGAACATTCCGCATCTTCCCATGTGTTGGAAATCCTTATCTGGACACTTGGGAATCTCATATTTGTGTTGCAACTATTTCTTCATCATCAAAAATATGAAAAAGTAGCTGATTTTAAATCAGCGATATCTCCCACATCCGAGCTTCAATTCGAAATAATTTTTTTATTTTTTTTTTAATTGGGTGATTATTCAAGAGGAGCTCAGATCTACAATAATTGTTCTGAAATTATGCACAAAAACTTCAAAAAATGATATAAGATTCACCATCCATGAATTGTCATCTGAAAATTTCTACAATACAACTGATTTTAAATTAGCGATATCTCCCTCATACGAACTCCTGTTCAGCCATTTTTGTTTTAAAATTTGGGAATTTTTTCGCAAAGAATCGAGATCTAAAATTTATTTTTATAAATTTTGAATGAAAAGTTTCAGATGTAATATGAAATCTCATTTCTAAAAACAAAATCCCACAAAAAGATAAAAAACAAATTCTTCCCATTGTGGAGGTCGTAGCACGTGCATGAAGTTTGTTGAGGATTGCTGCAAAAAATTGAAACTGAGATATACGTAAAACCCTCATTCCCATGGAAAGATAACCTGAATCTAATACAACTAATCCAGATCTTAGCGGGAGTTCCCCAAGATCAAAAAAAATGAAATGGATCTTAGGGGGATGCCCCCAAGATCTGAAAATTTGAAATAGAAGAAGAAAAGTGGAGAACACCTAGTAAACAAAATGACATTTTTTTTATATAATTAAAATAGATAATACTATAAAGGCTACATTGTGGTGAAAAATCTTTCCTTTTGCAAAATGTGACTTATTACTTATAGCTTTCGATTACAATACCATAGGTAAATTGCATGGGTGAATGAATACCATGGGTGGATGTCACAATACCGTGGGCAAGTGACATGGGTGAATGAAACGATGTGTGGATGTCACAATACAATGGCCAAATGCCATGGGTGAATGAATACTATGGGTCATGCCACTTACAATACATTGGGTGGATATATACCATGGGTGGATGCCACTTACAATACCATGGGTAAATTCCATGGGTGGATGAATACCATGGGCCGATGCCATTTTCTATTTGGATGAGCATTAGATGTAGGCATATGTATTCTATTGTGTACACTAGGTGTAGGTGTATGTGTTGCATTTAAAGTGTAGGTGTATGTATTGTGTTATGCATTGGATGTAGGTGTATGTATTATATTGTATACACTAGGTTTAAGGGTATGTGTTTTATGTCAAGTGCAGGTGCATGTATTGCATGGACTTGTATGTCATATGTGGTCATATATGCATGATGCACACTATGTACATGTGTAACTGGTAGAGGAGAAGGCACTAGGTGTTTGTCGAGTGTGGCAATCGATCTGATGTTCATACGAAATAAGAATGAAGGCATAAGAAATGTTCGATGAAAGGATACATATTGATATATTATTTCAGTTTTATTATGGATGTGATTTATGATTCTAGTATATGATGATTTCATGTGAATTATGTTTTTTTTTATGATATTTACATGTGATTTATGATTTTGATGGTTATGTTTTGAGCTAACCTGATGTGATATTTTTATACATGTTGATTTGGTCTAATATGTTAGTTTGACTTGTTGTGATAGGAAGTCAACATGATTACTGTTGTACCTTATTAACGAGCTACCAATGAGGTATGATTTGAATTGATTTCAATTTGTTTTTAATGTAATGGAAATTATGTCCTTGGTATGGGAATATATGAACATTCTCCGCTAGGTGATTGAAATTGACTGCAAGAATTTACAACAACAAAAGGAATTGGAAAACGTTGTAGTATGCTAGTAAATTGTTTAAGAACAAGGCCATTGTGGGACATTAGTACCCAATAATGTCCATTGATTTCGATGAGCAAGTTATGGCTGTTATGATGGTTTTGAGGTAGGGATATGCCTTGTTTTTTGTACCTTTCGATGCGAAGAAGACTTTGCAAGGGATGGACTTCCCAAGATGGGGGTGCTAGCAGAAATTGGAAGGATTTGACCTTATTGCCTAAGGGATTATGTCACAGAAAAGGGAAGATAGGGGATGGTTTTGTTTTCTTCATTATAATTGCTAGATGGAATCAAATGCACATTGGGAGTGCACCCTGGAACAATGAGCTGGTAACTGTTCACTGAGAGCACAAGTGGTACAGGATCATAGCACTAGAGATTGGATGAAACATTGACTGTGGATGTTGATTCTGGGCTTCTAAGGAAGTAGGTGAACCCTGGTATTACTTTGAGGGTGGAAGTGTGAGGCTCAGGATTCCCTTGTTATGGGTGCAGACATTGTATCCTTTTATTTGTTGGTTGGGAAAATGTGCATATGTCTATATGTGTGTATTATTGTAAATACTATATCGAGATGGATTTATAAAGCTCCATAGACAACATGGTTATTTGTTGGTTGAACCAAATTTGTATGTGTATATGTGGTTATTGTAAATATCATAATGAGATGTGTTATAAAGCTCCATTGAATTGTATGTTTTTCATGTTTCAATAATGGTTATTGTAAATACTTCAACGAGCTATGTTATAAAGTTGCATGGGTCGTACATTTTGTTTTCAGTGGTGTTTTTGGTTATATGTGTTATTGAACACTGAGGATGGTGTTCCCCTGAGGGTTGTAGCTTAGCCTCTGTCTGTGTATATGTATGACTTATTACGTGTTAATGATAAGAAGTAAAAGTATGCATGATCATGTTATGAGTATGTTTTTGATGTTTAAAAGAATAGATTTAACTTATTTTGAAAAAGATAGAGTGGGGTTGGATAAGAACACTGGAATCCTTATTTTCATATGAAAAATCTTATAACTAAGTTCTTATTACATGCTATATGCCCTAATGAACAAGTGGCTTAAAATGCTGATGTTATATTTTGTTTAAGTATGGTTATGATATACAAATATGCCATGAAGAATTGATCCTATGCTATGTTGCATATGACTATTAGAAATTGTTCAAGATTAGCTTAATGATATTGTTGCCCTGATATTGAGAATGACGATGATGTGTGATGAAGTCATGATAGACATAAGTATTGTTTAAACTCATGCTACCATCATATATACCAATCCACAAATTGGTTTTGATTTTATATTCATGATAAGATGATACTCTGGGGGGAGCATATCTGGCATATGGTTACTAGAAATTACTTTGTTATGTTGCATAAAGAAGTGTTAAAGTGGGAAATTAACATGTTTATTAATATTAAAAAGTTATTATAGATGGTAAAAATCACAAAATTTAAACTATGGATAAAGACTCTTATGTGGATACAATGACATGATTGAAATGAGATTCTTATAATAGAATAATTAAATAATTGATAGTCATGGCAAATAATGGTCATCAGATTAAGACATCTCGTTAGCAAGCAATGCGTATAGTAGAAGAATATGAATTATACATTGGCAAGCGTGACTTCCATGTAGGGCTCATTGTGGGATGTAATGCATTGCATGGACATGCCTTAATATGTGAAGGAATAAAAAATTCTCACAACTAAACTTTGATAAAATCAAAGAAGAATTTACCATATATGTGGGAGAATCTAGGGTGTAATTGGTTTTGGATAAGAAATCCAAGATTAAACTATGATGCCTTAATAATCCTTAAATGAATATATGAGAATGATAGAAACTAATTATTACACCAATGACAAATATACAAGTTGTTGGATTGTGATAGTATGGGGAAGAGAGACACCCTGGAAAACTCTAATGAAATAAGATCCTAAGAAGGGATGGGAGACTTGAAAGACAATTTTTTATATCTAATATGAGACTAAGTACTTTAAAATTGTCTTTTAAGTTAAATGTGACTATATTGATCAATGCACATGCAAGGGATGATGAAATTAGCCTTGGGTATGGGTTGTCAATAAATGAATCATTTTAATAAGAAAACGAAATAAATACACCTTCATGAAGGAAACAAAAAACTTATCAAAAAATTATGCATAGTTAAACATGCATAGGTTGGAATCCATGGGATTCAGGTTGAATAAAGTAAGAGTCATAAAGTTCATGATACTCTAACATAAACCAAGAATGAGATTTTTCAAGTGGGTGTGAAAATATGATACAACCTATTGTAAAGATCATATATTAATAATGATGGTATGATAAGAAGGATAGTGAATTCACATCAAAATTACACCTAGTATACACACATTATGGAAATCTAGAAGCAATTCTTATGCTCCTTCAGAAAATGCATCTTAGTTAGTAAGCAGAAAATGGCTAAAGAAAAAAAGATTTTACATAATTACCGCTGACACTGATCTAAAAATCTAATGTTAGCATAACACATGCATGCAATAAGATAGTGAGGATAACTGATCTCTTGGTATTAAGTATTTCAAGTGGTGAATAGTTAGCTTTCAGTAATAACTCATATTTGACAGATGTTTGCATGTCCATACTGTTTAGTCAATGATGTTTAGACCTACATGAAACTTATCATAACCAACAAAGGTGTTGGAAGATGGAAAGCATATGAAATTATTTTTTAAAGTGTGGGACATTGGTTAGGTACCAAACAGATCTATTCTTGGTTCAAGAGAAGCCAAGAAGTTTGATATACTTTAAATATCTATGATAGACTTAGTATTATAGTGAATAATCCACTTAATGGTATATTCCACTCTTGTTAAAAAATAGTACAGGCGACATATTTAATCCCAAAACTAAAAGTTATGTGTATGATTGAGTGATAGTGGGCATGATCACTATTATCTATTATTAGATGGATATTGTTGCAACCACATGACATAGGAAAATTATTGCTAAATAATGGCACGTGAACAATATGACATAAAAATAAAATAAAAAATTCATTGGTTTTAGAAATGAAACATGTTCATGAAAATTCCTTATAAATTGAGAACAATTGTTCTACTTACCATAAATACATGAAGGAATTTTTTACATACTACTAACATGATTAAAAATATGTGGATAAGTCCATGTCATCCAGGTGATGTTATGCATATTCGTAGGATATGTTGTAATACAGATTGTACTATGTATAAGCAGTACATATGGTACCAATATAAAAATGTGTATGGCATGATTAAACACTATATGTATAGCTCTGTGTGTAATGCACCTTATATGCAAGTATGCATGAAGACCATGGGTGGGTGTCTGGCAGAGCAATCGGCCTGGAGGTTGCATAGAAGAAGGAAAATAAAAAGACACTCAAGGATAAGTAACTTTGGTTTATTTTTAGTTGTGTACATATGATTATGATGATTGTATATGAGATAACCTGTTGTGATATGGTATGCATATTGAGTTGGCAGATATGCCAGTTGACTTGTTGAAAGAAGAGGAGCTACAAAAAGAAAGTGCTCGTCAAGGAAAAAAAGGCTTGGAAGGATGCAAGGAGAGAACATGCATTGTTCAAATAAAATGCATAATGAGAAATATAAGCCAGAGTTTCTTTAGGAGTATCGTTTATCAAGATATTGATTATGGTAAACTTAGTTGAATTTTTGCATCTAAAATTTCTTACAAATTGTTTGAAACCAATGTTACAGGTATCTATGGAGGGAGAGGTGTTGGGAGCAGTCCTTGTAACTAATATATATATATTGGTAGATTTGCATCAGATGGCAAGGCCATAGAAGTTTTGGGTTGAGATACAGCTACCTGTGAATGAGGATGCAATAACACACTGAGGACAATGCAAAATTTAAGGGGGGGTGTATGTAACACCCCTCCCTTGTGTGTTAGACTATTGTAAACCCTAAGTTTAGAAAAGCTAAGTGTGATGTATAATAGGGAAAGCAAGTATATATTAAAAAAATTAATAAATAAATCACTTGGAAAAGTGATACACCAAGAGATGAGATTCTTGCCAAATCCCATTAAGGAATGGGATAGGAATAAATATTTCATGATAACCTTCCATGTGTGATTGTAGATATCTTGAATGGATTGGAGATAAATTTCCATCGGATGGATTGGAGATAGATATCCATCAAGGAAGAAATAGAAAAGCCTTGTGGGAGATAAAGGCAAGCTTTTATGAGGAAATTTCTCGTGGGAGATAAAGGCGATCTTTTCCAACAAAGGCCTAGGAAAATGGGAAAAATTCATAAAAGCGGGATGCCACTAATTGAAACTATATCATGAAAGAGATTATTAAATAACCATTGCATAGATCAATTCGAGGCAGTTGATCCATGGAATGAACCTCAACTTGGGGGAATTAGAGGTGATTCGTGGTTGGGCGGTGGTGCTCTGCTCTCCAAGTGATGTTTTAGAGGGATTCATTTGTGTAAAATGTTTTGTATGATGTTTTCTTCCCTCTTTGTTTCAAATTCATTTAGTTTATGAAATAAATTACATGATATTTCTAGCTATGAGGATTATTGAAGGAGTCACATGTGATTGTTATACATGAGTAAATTTGTCTATGTTCATGGCAACTATGACATAATGTTATACAGATGCATGTGACAATTTTGGCATGGCAATGAGATTATAATTCAAGTTATTAAAGAATCAATGTGTAGATCTTATGTAGTATTGGTATATCCAATCTCTCGTTAAGGTAAATAGTCATGCTTGAGCTACTTTGTAAAATGGTTAAAAGCAGTTAAGGCTCGTCAGTATAAACTAAGACGCAAATTATCTAGGCTATGCAGTTTCAGTGAGGGTATCTGCTACAACTCTTTGTGCATAACATATATGGAAACATCCATTCGATTTGGAGAAAGATAATTACAGGGTATTTATGTTAATTATTTCATTAATGTTTCTATGAAATTAACTTTATGAGATGGTCGTATATAGATTAATGTGTGAGATAACTAATGGCATGAGATGTTGACGCATGCAAACCGGTTAGGCGATAATGTTACTAAATGATATAATCAATGGTTCAATATTTTCTAAGCCATCCATGTCAAAAGAATTGTATTTCTAAGCCATGCTGGTCTAACTACTTTTACATGTTGCATCAAAGTTATATCACTAAACCCTATAACTATGCATGTAGGATTATGATCATGATTCCTAGCCATGTTGCCATGCTGGTTATCATAATCTCAAAGCAGTGTTTAATTAATGATTATATGGGGTTTCAAATACTTGAATGAGGTTGCCAAAGGGTGTTGCTGACTGCATCCTATAATTAAACTCTCTCTCCCAATTGTGAAGTATGACAAAATATTGATTTTCCTATAGATGGACCTAAGATTCCACATCATGGATCCACCTATGTTGTTGTTAAATGGATAAGGCTATGGGCTATCTTATATAAAGAATAAAAATTATATAATTACAAACTAAATATACTCCCGGTAGGGGTTGAATCTTAACTATAGTTGAGGGAAAATTTCCAAAATAAGGAGCCTAGTAGCTAATTCTCAAGGTAGTCTCAAGAGGTATGTTACATTATATTCATACTAAATTCCAATATATCTTTCAATATGCATTTATATAAAAGAATCATACTTGCTTGAGTTATATAAAATAATTAGGCATGGTCTATATTGAAATTGGCCTCGAGGAATGTATATTTTTAACAAAATGAATGGTCCGGATCGCAAGCTAAGAAAATATTCTTTGCCTAATACAAGGAGTAATAAAAAATATAAAAATTTTACCACTTTTCAATTTCTTAACACTTCTACTTTCCTTTCGGGAAACGTCTCTATGCCAGCATGTGTGTTCCTTTAGCATATTGACGCATCGATATGTATATTCCATTGCTTGACACATCGACCATCAATTTGGGCATTTTGAATTTAATGCAATCATTTTCCTGAAGTCCCAAATCTCCCATTGATGGCTTCTGCCTATTTGATTATGATCCAACTTCTCTGAAGTTGGACCAATGAATGAAGAATAAGTGTGTTTCAATAACGCATTGATTTAGCATTTAACTCTAGGAATTCTTCCTCTTGTGATGTTTCTTTTCAAAAAGTTTTTCCTTATGAGAAACCACCTATACTATTTACATGACCCATTTTCCTCCATTTACACAGTGATTGATTAGATTCATCAATCATGCACTGCATTAAAGAATGTCTTTTGAAAAAGATTTTTCTTATGAGAAATCAAATATACTATTTACATGACCCATTTTCCTCCATTGACAATGTGATTGATTCGATTCATCAATCATGCAGTATATCAAAGAATGTTGAGAATTAAAAAGACATAGAAATCATGGGAGATAGCTAGATTGATTTTAATATTCGACGACAAGCCAACATGCGAGAAAGTTGCAACGAGGATGTAATGTGGGCATTACAAGAGGAATATTGTCATTGCAACATGCATGAGATAAGCGTTATTATGTTGGTTAATCATTGGACTCCGATTATTGAAACCAGAATGAATAGATATGTGTGTACATCCTAAGATATAACTATATCTTGCATAATATTCTGTTCTTGATATTTCCATCAACATTTTTCAAGCTTCGATATGGAAATGTTCGTTGTTGATGTCAAATAAAAGCTATGATAAATTCTATGTTCTTAAGTTAAAACTCAAAACTACATTTTCTGTGAAATATGGGAATGTTGACATCATGGTCATTTCTAGGTTACTATGTTAAAATTCAAAACTATGTCTTCTACAATCATGAAATATGAAATATCAATATCAATATTTGAAATATCAATATCAATATTTGAGTATAATGAATAACATCAATAATATATTAGAAAATTTATTTTGCATGTATATACTATTATAATAATAATAATAATAATAATAAAATAATTATAATTATATTTATATGATGGTTGAGAATTCATTTTTTTTAATCATAAATTCTCATTTAAAAATTATAAGTATTCTATGCCTTTCACTTTTCATTAATATTGTCATCCTCACTCCGTAATTATATGTTAACTATAAAAACACCTAAATTTTAGGAAATGCAACCAAATTCGATTTAAAATTAGATATCTTTTTATATTGTTAAAACACCTGAATTTTAGGAAATGCAAGCAACTTCGATTTCATCTATAAAGTTAGATATAGTAGAATTGAGGTTTCTGTGATCCATCGTAGTTGTAAGAAGAGCTTCGGCGTAAATCACATGAGAAAGACCTTTGTCGACGCGTTCCGAACCAACTAGTGTGGTTCATCGTCAGGACAAGTTGAAGACAGATCTGGCCTAGCAAGTTAAATATACAGAGCAGAGACTCAAACGGCTATAGACTATA
>APFE031272304.1:1129-20062 GCA_000404065.3 Pinus taeda | reverse complement strand
CCCCAGCTGGGAGGGATCGGCCCCCCCGGACCCCCATGGGGGGGACAAGTCCCCTCCCCACCCCCCCGCGTGGAGGGGATTACAAAACTTTCTGGGGTATACATCTGGCTGAAACAAAGACCTCTGAACAATCATGCTCCACACACAACAAATCTGGCTCCACACCCAACGCATAGCCCTCTCACAAATTACTTTGGAGTACATATTTGGCATCGAGATTTTGTCATGCAATAGGAGTTGGATGACTATTAGGATGAAGTCCATGCACCTCTTTATTTAACTCATGTGGAAAGGATGGATCCCAGTCTAATATTTATTTTCTTCTTCGCTAGTGCACTCATTCTGATGGATTCTAGACAGGGAGGATTTAAATCTTTCTAGATGGATTTATTCCCTGAAGCATGGGAGAGATCAAGCTCTCATGTTGCATTCATGGAAATAAATTTCATGTTAATTAGGCAAGATATGGTTTGCGAAGATGAAAATGTGTAAAATGGTGGTGTTTATGTGGGATGGTGAAAAAATTGCTTCCTTGTCTCCCCTGAACTTATGTTGTCTTCCAAGTCTAGCATCCTTCTGCTTAGAGGAGTGAAGAAGGGTCATCTCACCTGAGCTTCACTATCTAGACTAGGAACATTTGTGTTATATAACAATTTTACTGATACTCTAATTTTCCATCCTTCAATTGCGTCAAGAGAATCTTGTTTTTCACAATTGACAACTCGAAAGCTCTCATTACATTTGTAATTGTTCATATCTCTATGCCATCTTTTAGTGTCTTCATAAATTTCCTTCCAGTCACTGAATTTGGTCTTCTGTAAGGTATCTCTTAGCCTACTAAGTTCTTTTCTCCTACGCTCTTTAACTCTCTCCAGGTATCTATATCTGTTTGATATTTAACTTTGTATAAACTTGGTTCTTTTTATGGATCCACCCCCTATCATTCCCTACAGGTTCATTTCTCTAATCCAAGCTCAATTGGTCTCTTATGCATGTTAATTATCTAATATCCATCCTTCTATTGGCATTATAGATGTAGTTAGCTTAGTGTGGGTGTTATTTGGTCAATCTAAGTGATGTGGATGGTTACCAAATGCTGAGGTGATAGTCTAGAATTAGACTAATGGTTTACTTGAAAACCAATTAGCTGCACGTTAACAGATTTTGTACGTGTATTTTTTCTCGAGAATCCCACTTACCTGACCAATCACTATCGATCCCACTTTGACTTCTAACTCCCTGAGTGCTTCAATCTCCACCATTGATCTAGCTTCTTCAGATCCAACGAATATCGCGTCGTATCACGCACCAACTAGCCGAATGATCTGCACCATCGATCTGCCTTGTTCGATCGAATGGTTATTGCACAATATCGTATGATTTCTTGCACGACTGATATTAGGTTGAGAGTGCATGAGAAAAGTGGTTTTCCCATGCTACGTGTTGACCACTAAGGTTAATCACATGAATTTTAGAAATACCGTTTACCACTTTTAGGGTGCGCGAGATACAACTTCCAAATTATCGAATACTACCCACATGCTTAATTCACACTTTAAAGAAAGACGCTTAAGGAAAGATTTAGCACTTAAGCTCAATATTAACTCTTAATACTAATTGAATATGATTTCTAAATAAAATGTTTAAAGAGAGAAAAATACTTGATTAGGTTCTAGAACATTGGTACATAGATACAAATGAATTTCTGCACCAGGATTAACATGTAACACCACACTTAATCATTTATTCAACAAAATAGAATTTCCAGAGTCTTGGCCCTCTCAGCTTGATTAAAACAGTTTGTATGACCTTTGTTTCAATATGCAAAACCTATCTCTCACACACCTCTTGCTTACTCACTCTCCTATTCCATCTAATCTCTCTCATTACATTTTTTCCTTTCTTTTATGGATCAAATCCTATCCTAACAACATTGACAACTCAATCTCTATTTTTATCAGCTCAACTATTAAATCCCTATTCTCAAGAAACTTGTAGAAAAAATTGACTGGAATCGATGCCAATTTGCAGACACACCATTCCAAAGAAATGTTGAAGAGAATCAAAGAAAAATAAGAAACACCTTAGGAGGACCCTCAAATAAGATGTCTATTAATCCCCCAATTGATCTATGTTTAAATTTTTCAAATGTATCATGTTTTGTGGCCAATTTTGTAGAGCCTATAATTGTAGCAATTTTTACATAATGTATGAATAGGAAAATAGGGTGAAATTAATCTTTAAAATACCTATATGATATCTATAGAAGATATTTTGTCTTGGTAGTAAATGTAAATAATCTAAATGTAAACACTCTCCATGTTTCTTGTTGCATTTCAGGCACAAACATAATGAAATACTTAATCATCCTTGTCAAAAAGAAAAGAACTTTTGCATACATTCTCCGTTTGAGGTATTTCTTATGTCATTGGAAAGGTACAATGTAGAATAATATTATGAGGTGTGACACTTAAGCAATAAAAAATATCCCAAACAAATTCCATTTTATGCCTCAAACTTCTTCTGGAATGTTTCAGACCACAATTTTCCAAACAGGGACCCACCAGTAAAAATGCTCTTGTGCACTGATTCCTCCAATTTTTCCACTCTAAAAGAATCAATATGGATGAAAAGTAATATAATGACCCAATACAATCAAATATGGTAGGTCAACTTTCAGGAGGCATAATTGCATACAAACTCCATTTGACGCAATTCTTGCAATGTTGGAAAGGCTCTGACTATAGAACAACAATAGGGAGTCTAACACAAGTGAGAGTGTTTGGACTTTAAAAAAATTCGTTTATGTTAGAAATTAGTTAATGAAGAAATGAAATACACAAAACATTGTGGAAACACAAATACAGAGATGCATAAAACAAGAGAGACACATGTATATGTGGTTCACCCAATTTGGGCTACGTCCATAGAGAAAAAACCAATCCTTCCTTTTATATTATCCAGCAAAATGAAGAGATACAACCTACAATAGATCCGTTGTAATTTCCTCTTTGCTCTCACATAATCCACTGTCTCTCTCTCACTCATAATAATAATCCACAACTGCAATATAATTACATCACAAAAAACGAGGGGTGCCCTCTAGGAAAAAAAAAACCCTAAATTAACATAACTTCTACCATCAGATCATTTAGCTAATGAACGACCCAGATTGACTACGGAATTACAATATTTTACAAGGCAATTTTTCATCTATTTTTAGCTTGGGTGGGCACTATCCCGAACACTTGTTGGGGGGGGGGGGGGGGGGGGGTTGGGGGGCGGGGGCGGGCTTATAAAAATCATCACCACTCCCCCCTGGACCCCCTTAACAACAATTAAATAGGTGACGTTGTCACCCCATTAGCAATAAGGATCCAAGGTGGCTGAAACAAAAAAAAACTATGAACAATCAGAAAGATAACCAAGCCCCACACCCAATAGTTTAATGCATCAAAAAATGTTTGGAAGATTTCAAACCCAAATTATCCAAATTGGGACTCATTGGTAAAATGACCCTACAAGCTAACGCTTTTGATCTTTCTACTCTTAAAGTATCAAGATAGATGGCACATATTATAATGATCCTATTTGAATCAAAGAGAAAAAAATTGATGTTGAATTAGAAGTTTTTGCTTATAATTTGTTCAAGAAACAAAATTCACTTAGTTGAAGGTAGATATGAATTCAATGGTAATCGAAACATTGCAAAATAGAAATATTTGAAGACCTATTCTTTTGGCTCCTAACTAAATTATTTTAATAGTGTAAGCAACAATAAATGATAGGATGCAATTTTTTTGGAATCTTTGAACCACACAAAATCCAATGCTCATTCTCAATCTCCCTAGAAGAGATAAATATTTATTTCTTAATGCAGAAACCAAAACAACTAAAAATAATGAAGGTAACGATTACGTGCATAGACCAAATTAAATATTCCGCTAATTTATTTTATATTTTATTTTTATTTTACCTTCTCTTACAAGAGGATAAAAACTAGAAATCAAAATATTCATATGTTAGTTGTAGAGCTATAAACGATATTTTGTTCAAATTGCCAAAAACAAACATTTGCAAAATTAGGCCTAAAACATTCATTTTCAATCCTTCGCAAGATTTCGCATTAGAAATAGGAAAACCAAGGAACCTAGGAAATGGAAACTTTAGAGAAGCAATGCCTTGAGTGTTTCTATGTCCAAATAAGGGTTTGCATATACTAGAATTTTAAAAACATGATAAAAATAATTAAAGGGAAAAATAAGGTGGATTTTACCAAAAATTTAAAAACAAGATGAAATAGTTCCACTTTGGTGCAATTTTTCTTCAAAGTGTCTAATATTAGTTTTGTATCTCAACTTTCACTAGCCCTAATTAAATCTAAACTTCGTCCTAACCCAAAATGAAAATATTTCTTGTAGCTTCTATGATTATGCCTGCATTAATAGAAGCAGAAAACAATTAAAAAAAAGATTGCCACACTAGATTCCAAAGCCCATGCATAAATTTCTCCTCTTACTTAATGTCTAGCTCTTTGATATTTTCTTGGATTAGCCTTTTCCTAGATAATTTGAGTAATATCGTGTGGTTCTTAGATAGCTTCAAGGGTTATTAATTTTTCCCCTTACAGGCCCTGTTCTCTTATAACCGACAACCATGAGGTTTGGGTTTTAATTCCTTTAAGGAGAAAATGATAACTCCAATCACTATGATTGATAAACCCAAAAATAAAGAGATATGCAGATCCAAATAACCTCATTTCCTCAATAGACATGATCATCAAAATCATTTCAGAAAGTGTTTAAATTTATAACAAGTTTTGACAAAACATAACTTTGATTTATTATGTGATCAAAGATATGGATTTCAAGTCAATGGAAAACATGTTGTGTCTATGTTAATTTATAAACATCCTCTTTTCTTAAGTTCATATATAGGAGAAAACTTGCAATCACAATCATTAAATTTTATTTAATTCTTCTTAAAAAACAATAAAAACTTGTAGGAAATTAAAAACATTTTCAACATTTTGCTCCATAAACTCTTGCAACTAGAAAAAAAAAGTTTACAAATACTTTTTATTGCTTACATACATCATGAGGAATATTATTCAAACCCAAAAAATCTATTTGGATCTTCCTTTATTAGAGAAATCAAAACCAATTTGTAGACTTGCATGAACACCCCTAAATACTTGCTCAATTATGCAAAAATGAGAATTTTTTATCTGTTGGATCATTTCGTGAGATGAAGGCTATCATGGATGCACAATAGACTCGGAGAAACTCATCCACATGTGTGTGAAATAAGAAATATCTAGAGACTATGATAAAATAAGAAATGCATATGTATCACTAGTGATGCACTTGCATGCGACTAACAAGGATTAAAAGTCTTCTTCATGGGCTCATGTGTATGAGTTCATCACTCATGTATATGAGTTCATCAAGGCTTCTTCTGTGTTTGGATATTTCTAAATTTTCCATCCATGTAGCATATTCAAGTGGATGATCTTTCCACTTGGCCAAGTATTGAAGGTGCTCCTTATCCTTAGCCTTTTTCACCACCTTCTGGTCTAGGATTGATGCATTTTCCTTTGGTTGTGCTTTAGATAGTTCCTGTTCCCAATTTATAGTTTGATCAACATTAGGTTTAAGTGCATTTTCCAAGTTTTCCTCTCCATTGAAAAGATACAAGTATGAAAAATTGAATAGAGGAGAGATTAAATTGTCACTTGGAAGATTTATCTCATATACAATTGAAGAAAATTTCCTTAAGAGATTATAAGGTCCATTTTTTTTGTTTTTGTTTTAGTTTTAGCTTGTTGTAATCCCTCCTAGGAAATATTTTTTTCCTTAAATGTGCAAGAACCAAATATCCAACCTAAAACATTACCTCTTTCCTTTTCAAATATGCTATTTTCTTGTACTTGCTTGTGTTCACTTCAAACTATTGTTTGACTTGTTCATGCAACTCTTGCATAGTTGTTGTAAACTATTCTCCATCAATATTCCTTGTCTCATTCTTACCCAAGTATTTTAGCTTATAGACACCCTTGGATCCATTCCATACAAAATCTAAAATGGGGCAATTCATATGCTTCTATTTAGTGAAATATTGTAGGAAAACTCTATCTGAGCAAGTACTTGATCCCACTATTTGGGACATTCACTCACTAAATTTATTAGGGGATTATTAGGGCTTCTATTAACCACCTCGGTTTGTCCATTTTCCCGAGGGTTTTAATTTGAACTAAAACTGATATTTGTTCCCAACTTATTGCAAAGTTTCCTCCAAAAGTGGCCAACAAACTTAGTATACCTATTATAAACAATATTCCTAGGAAGTACGTGTAATCTTACTACTTTCTTTGAAAAGTGTTGGCAAATTTTAGTTGCATCACTTGTTTTAGTACATGCTATAAAATGCACCATCTTTGAGAATATATTAACTACATCAAACATAGAACATTATCATTTTTAGTCTTAGGTAATCTAAGTACAAAATCCACACTTATTGAATGCCATGGCCTACTAGGAATATGGAAAGAATGATATAATTTTTTTTCTTTGGTTCATTCCTTTAACATGTTGGCATGTCATACTTCAAAAAACTTATTCACATTATCTTTCATTCCTAGCCTAAAATAGTGTGCATTCAATTTCAGAAAGTGCCTTATGTTACACAAAATGTCTTGCAAAATTACCAAATGTTTTTTCTTTAGCAAGTTTTCTCTCATGGAACATTTAGGAATGCGTAGCTCGTTGCCCTTGAAAAATAATCCTTCTTATCATGTAGTCCATACATGGAAAACCATATCTACTTATTAGATCTTCACATCCTTAATAAGCCTCCTTAAATTTGGAATCATCCTTGTACATGCCTTTCAAGGCAACAAATTCCACAATATTCACTTGTGATTCTTGCATAACTAGTAGACTTCTCCTACTTAATGCATTTACAACTTATTTTGATTGTTCACTTTGTATTCTTGATAAGAAAGTTACAATTTTGTATAAAATCATTTGAATTTATGTTCCTTTGGTGTAATCTAATTTGACTACTAATGAATTATAAGGCATAGTTATTGGTATACAATAGAAGCACGTAAGCATCAAATAATGCCTCCACTTATTCAAAGCTTAGACAATGGCATCAAATTATTTGTCATATGAGGAATACTTTTTTTCTTCATTAATTTTCTCCCTGAACTAAGGAATTGGCTTACCTTGACTCAAAATAACACATATATCAATCCTGCTAGCATCACATTCCACTTGGAAAAGTTTACCAAAATAAAGTAGGGATAGAATAGGTTATTTTGTGATCTTCTTCTTAAGTAATTGAAATATTTTCTCAGCTACCTCAATCCATTGGAACACCTACTTATTTCCCTTAATTATTTCTACAATTGAATGACAAATCCCACTAAAATTTCTTATAAATTTTCTATAGATGCTATCTATACCATGAAAACTTCTTACCTCAAAGACATTCCTTGAATGAGGCCACCCTGTTATGGCTTGGACCTTCTTTTTGTCCATATTCAAGATTTAAATTGTGGTATGAAAAAATCCAAATAGATTAACTCCATGTTCATGAAAATACAACTCTTAAGCTTGATTAATAATTTCCCCTTTTTTTTAACTTACTAAAATCCATTATAAGATGTCTAAGGTGCTCCTCTTTTGAATGGTTATAAATCGAAATATCATCTAAGTTGATAATTTGATAAATTTGCTTTCATTGATGTTGTGATGGTTTGTTTGGTTGGCATTGATGTCAACCTAGTAGAATGGTGTTGGAGGCTGCATTGATGTTGTGATTAGGTGACAGTTGATGAGTGTTATAGTGAGTGATGATTTGAATTCATGTCAACCTAGACTTGGTTTGGAGATGGTATGCATATGCTTGATTTCTTGATGATATTTGTCTCTATGGTTTCTATGGAAAATGTTTATGTTGTAGGTGCTATGATGGCTTTGTTGTTTGGTTGGTAATTAGGTCTCCATGTAGATGATGTTTGAGGTGTTGATCTGGATATATCCTTGACCTTGATGCTCATTATGAAGTTTAAAGGTGTTGTAGAGTTTGTCATGATGTATCAAGTTTTCTTCTACAACTAAACTTCATGTTTAATGCAACTTTTTATAGTTTCTACTCTCATGAGTTGGTTATTTCACTTATGATGACTACATCATGTATGAACTCGTCAGGAGGTTACAGAGATGGTTTTTAGGATTTTCATGGCTTGGAAAAGCTTTACAAATTCCAATTATGTTGAGAAACAAGTTGGAAGTAGCTCTAAATTGAAGAACTTGTGCTTTTCCTCCATGCCTTGCCTAGTTGCATGAATGATGGGTCAAGGGAGTGGTTTTAGTCTCCATTCGCATGGAGAGCAGACTATGGGAGTGACTATGGATCCCAGTAGCTTGGAAGATTATTGAAAAAATGCAACAAGAAAAATCCTAATTTAATTTGTCCTTGAATTAAATTGTAATTCTAATTTTCATAGCAACTTGTAACAGTTAACTAAGTTAGGTTGACTTAGTTGGCTTAGTAAATTTGAGTTGGGAGTCTATCTAGAGTCATGTAGAGTGATCCATAAATTTTAGGGGCCCAGGCTAAGTTATTATTGAGCTATAATTATTTAGTTCAGTTTAACTAAGTTAAATTTAGTTAAACTAGTTCTAACTGATGGAGGAACTAATGAGAGGTCAAGTGAATTAATTTGCATTTAATTCACATGTAGTGATCAATCAAATAACTGATAAGTCACTCATAAATAACTCATGCATGTCAGTTATGAGAAATACCCAATTGATATTGGAGTTCAGGGACAGTGTACTATCGGTTGTAAAATCGTCTAAATTAAAATGATGGTGCATGCAATCATAGGAAGACCTATGGATGGATTGCACAGTTATGGATGAGAAATTTCCCAATTAAATATGGGCTAATTCCCTAGGAAATAGCGCAAGGAAGTAGGGGCTTGGAAGATAATAGATTTGGCTAAGTATTGGCTTGAGTTGGTTTATAAAGCAGAGAGATAGATTGTACTTGTGCAGAGATTGTTTGGGTTGAACAAGCATTGTATTTTTTTCTCAGATCTTCTGATTAATGTAATATATAGATAGCATGGGTTTTTAGCTATGGATTTCATCGATCCATTTTTGTTTGCATTGATGAGTAGAGTAGATTCAAGTCAAGTGTTTTAGCATATTACAATCTACAGTTTGAATCTACAAGAAAATTCTACATGTTATCAGAGCTGAAATCACTATAGAAGAGGAGAATATGAGTTTTTTTTGCAGGCGAAATTGAATTTGCAGTATCATACTTCAAAGCCAATAGGATGTTGTTCTATGGATTGAGACTCGAATATTCCCTTGAGGGTAGTCCAGACTATATTTCTTGGAAGGATAGGATGGAGGCAGTGTTGGAAGACAACATGTTGAAGGAATTCATAGATAATGATATCCCGAAGCCTCCAACATCTGATGCTAAAGATATGGAAAAGTGGAGAAAGTGTGAGCCAAAGGCGAGAAGAATTATCCTAGAAGGAGTTCAAGATCATATTGTCTCGAATCTCGATGATAAGGAAACTCCATTTGTAATGTGGAAGGCCTTGACAAACCTATTTCAAAACAACAATGACCACAAGAAGCTGGAATTGAAGCAAAAGCTTAGAAAGATCAAGATGGAGAAGGGCGACTCAATACCAAAGTACATGACCAAGTTCACCCAATGTTGGGATGAGCTTGGAAGTGTCAGTGTTACTATTGCTAAAGAAGATCTGGTGAACCTAGCACTTCTAGGACTTCCCAAGAGCTGGCACAATTACCAGGACTCAGTTAATGGGATGGAGAAGCTACCAAAGTGGGAGTGATGGTCCAACTTGGTACAAGAAGAGATTTGACAGAACACCAGAGATGGATCCTAATCCAAGTAGGATGATGAGGAGAAATTTGACTTAGTTGGAAAGGAAAAGAAAGGGAAGGGGAAGTCATCCCATTCCAAATCAAATTCTAGTCAGGACAAAAAAAAGGAGATGTCAAAAATTAAATGTTTTCACTACCACAAGTTGGGAAACTATGCCACAAAGTGTTCGCACAAGAAGGCTAGTAAGAAGCCCTCAAGAGGAGAATCAGGTGAAGCTCTTGCTTCACAATTCGAACTGTATTTCACCCTCATCACTTGCATGGTGACATTGGTGATGGGTAGTGTGTGGTACCTAGATGGTGGAGCCTCATTCCATATGACTGAAAACAAAGAGTTCTTCAGTGACTTGGAGGAGAAGGACCTCCAGATGAAAATTGAGATGGGAGATGATGGGAAGTATAGTGCGACCAACATCGATACTATTACCTCTCAGAGGGAGTCTGGTTCTCCCCTCACATTAAAAGATGTCATGTATTTCCAGTCTTCAAGAAGAACTTGGTTTCTATTGCCATGTTAGAGGATTGTGGCTATGATGTGATATTTAGTAAGAGAACTGATTTCCTTCATCACATAGCCTTCGGATAGGTGAAGCAGATCGAGGTTCGAGTGAAGAACCTCTACAAATTGGATGTAGAAGATTACACTACTTTTAGAACTAAAGCAGAGAAGGTGTAGATCCAAGACATCGGTGAGTTGTGGCATAGAATATTGGGTCACTTGCACCACGAAGCTTTGAATATCATGCAACGAATTTCTATAGGACTTCCCAAGGGTAAACTAGAGTAGAAAGACACATGCAAAAGGTGTACATTGGGGAAGTACACCAAATCTTCCTTTCATGATAAAGACAGTCAAGCACAAGCGATCCTTGAACAACTTCACTCAAATGTGTGTGGACCATTCTCGAAAACAACCACGGCCAAGCATAGGTATTATCAGTAATATTTGTTGATTTTTTTTCCTATAAATGATGGATTTTCTTCATACAGAAGAAAGATCAGATGTTTGCTAATTTTTTTTGAATTTAAAGCACTTGTCGAGAAAGATACTAGTAGGAAAGTTAAAACTCTTAGAAGCAATAACGGTGGAGAATATGAGTTGAATGAATTCAAGAACTTCTATGCTTCAGAAGGAATTTGGTGGCAGTTAATAGCACCTCATAATCCATAGTAGAATGGGGTGGATGAAAGGAATAACAAATGTATTGTGGGACTCACATGACCTATGTTACATGATCAGGGTCTGCCATTGCACTTATGGGCTGAAGCATGCAACACAACTATTTCTTTGTAGAACATAAGCCCTCATCTAATTCTCGGGATGAGTACACCAGAAGAAAAAATTTCAGGTAAGAAACTATATGTGGCACACTTTAGGATCTTCAGATCATCAATCTATTGTCATGTTACCAAGGATGCATGAAAAAATATAGAACTAATAGATGGGTTGGGCATATTTTTGGGGTACACTAATACACCTCACAACTATTGGGTGTACCTTCCATCCAACAGGATGAATGTGGTCCATAGAGATGTGTGGTTCGATGAAGTGAAGGCCATGAGATGTTCCCTTGATAGGGAGATTTAGTTACATGCAAATTAGGAGATTTTAGCTACAAAGGAAGAACCTCAAGATGATGTGGAGCAACCACATGCAAAGGAGTAGAGATTGGAAACACTCACTCATGCAGAGACTTCCAGAGATGGAAGAAAGTGCACCAAAGAGGCTGACAGATTGATGCATGATGCAAGAGAGAATGTGGGAGCACCCACATCACAGCGCAAGAAGAGGAGGTCACTAGATCAATACATTGGTTACATGGCTCTGATGAGTGAGAGTGTAGATTGAGCCATCCTCATTTGAGGAAGAAGAGCAACAACCAATATGGGTTGATGCCATGGTAGAGGAGTATGACTCCATTATCAGAAAAAGTGTTTGGGAGGTGTTCCCAAGACTAACAAATAATTTAGTGGTGAGTTCCATATGGGTTTACAAAGTAAAGAAAGAAATAGATGGGAGTGTGGAGAAACACAAGGCCATATTTGTGGCCAAAGGGTTCTCTCAGGTGGAAGGAATTGATTATGATGAGACCTTTTCTCCTGTAGAAAGATACTCATCAATAAGATCTATTCTAGCACTGTCAATGTGGATGGGATGGAAGATACATCATATGGATGTAAAGACATCATTCCTCAATGACATGATTGAGGAAGATATTTATATTTAATAGCCAGAAGGATTTGAGACCTTCAACAAAGAGTCACATGTGTGTAGACTCAAGCGAGCATTGTGTTAGTGCTCAAATCTACCTTAGGCTGAAATAAGGTGAGACTCAAGGCCACATCAAACCACGCTCAGCCTCGTAGCTAGCCCTACGAGGACAGGAGAGGGCTCTCTCCGGGTCAAACTCGGCAAAAGATAATCAAAGAGGCTCGAGATGATCGAATTGATGACTGATTTTAGGCTAGGTATGAAATACAAAAATTTTAGAATTGATTTTTAATGATTTTGTTGAATTCAATGGAAAGGCAAATTTGGGTGCGGGGATGTGGCACAGTTTTTGCAGAGATCTACTTGGGGCAAGATAGGCGATTGTTTTGATGCCTTAAAGTAGGTGAGATGGGTAGATCAGACTGGTGAGGGGCTAAGGAGAGCAAGGGAGTCTCAAGGGTTCTCCTTAAACTAAAGAAAATATAGAAGATTAAACAAATTTAAAGGCAGAGCATAGCAATTTCATGGATTCTACCTTAACACTTCATTTGTTTAATTACAGAAGATTCAAGAGAGATAATGATGCACATACAAAACTTACAAGTACTGAGAGAAACACACCATCAACACATAAAGCCACATGGATCCCAAATAGTGTTGCAAAACCCTGGTCTTTCCTTTGCCAAAAAATGCAGATAAGATATGTACAATATAGTGTCAAGCTATTCCCAAGAGTCCAACCTGAAAATGACTAAGAAAATACATAATATAGGCAAGCTAACACATTCCCTTGCCTCTAGGGGTCGAGCTCATCATCCTAGGAGCTGTTTCAACCAATTCTAAACTAAGCACTACAATCTAGGAAGTTAAAACAACTTGCCTCTATAAGCTAGCAAACCAATTCATTCATTACATTTTTGCTATTTTATGAATGAATCATCTAGAATAGGTAAATAAGTGTCATAACAACATAAATCTCCAATAATTACATCAAGGAGGGTGAAAAATCCCATCACAAGTCAAAACAGGTGAAATTGGCTTGATTCGCTGAGCTGAGGAGGAAAACTGTGTCAAAAAACCCTATGCACCGCGCACCTGAGCCCTGTGCGCCGCACGCCTTTCCACCTGATTTACAGCCACTTCCCAGCATCCAAATTGAGCTCAGGTTGGCATGTTGGAAATCCTTGGATGTCTACTTTCCAACCCAAGTGGAATTTTCTAATTTGGTCTCCATTTGACTCTCCAAAAATGGATTCTCCCATAAGTACTTCCTGCTGATCCAAAAAGTGGCAGAAAGGTGATTTTCATGATGTTTTTTGAGCTTTTGATCACCCAAAACTTGATGAAATTCCTTGGAAATTCCTGAGAATGTGTATTTCATCATGAAAAATCCAAAAATGTAAGCCACCTGTGATTTGGACTTCCCCATCTTATGGGTCGCGCGCTGAGCGCGACGGATAGAGCCCAAAAACCTGTTTCGCAAGCCAAAAATTTTGAAACGACAACATTTTCTCCAAATTTGCCCAAAATTGGAGTGAAGACTCTCCATCATGTATCATGATCAACTAATGAAGCCTCGGCCAAAACTCGAAGCGGATCAGGCCTTTTGCGTTGTTTTTGTGCTTTGCTCAAACGCCTCTTGAGGATCTTCATTCTCGCTTTGCAAACATGCATGCGAGCCCAATAGTGAGTGTTCATGTGGCGAAGCATGTCCTTGTCCCTGTTTGCTTTAGCTAAAAACTGTTCCAAATGAGTGTTCACTCGGATGAGCATTGATTCCTGATCAATAGGTGTCAAATCACCGGGTCTCCTACGAGCCAATTCCCAGTCTTCCCGAATCTTGGGCAGCTCATAAAGTTCATGCTCATCTTCCAACTGTTTGTTGCGCTGCTCTAAGTAGTCGATCACCCATTTGGCCATCTGCAATTTCTTTTGCAGTGACTCATTCTCTGCCCTTTGCTCTCAGATAATCTCCTTGAGCTCTGAGTTGGGCGAACTAGCATCAACATCAATGACACTGATATCCTGAACTCCTAAAGGACCCTCATTAAGCATGGGTCTCTTACCCCTATCCTGAATCTATACCTGTGCTGAAGATGGAAGTGAGACCCCTTCCGCATGATGTGGAGATAATACTCGCTCAGTCGATGATGTCAACGAGACCCCTTCCACCCTGGGTGGAGATAGTACTCGTCATGCAACTGCAAATAAGGCCCTGGGGCCTTTCTGATATGTCACATATAGTGGAGCATCAACATGCTCAGTCTCATGAATGTCAAACTGCTGTGAAGGCCCTCCCTCATCATGAACGATCTCTGGAGGAGGTTGTAGCACAGAAAAGAAATCACGGGAGATGAAATCCTCCCAAGCAATACCCTGCTGTGCCAACTGATGCATCATTATGATTTTGATCAATGCATAGTGATATATGCTCCTGTGCTGATGTGCCGGGGTATTCCTCTGTACTAAGGGTACCATCCTCTCTATGTTTCGGCACATGAAAAACGGAATGCTCATCATACGTACTCGTGTGAAATGCATCAACAAACGAACATGTTATGCATAGAGACGGGAGAATCTGCCCTCACAGCTGAAATATCGAATGATGAGTTTCATCAATGGTGCAAACTCATCTTTCAGGTATCTGAAAGGAAAGGCTACGCTCAAGTGTCTGATATATGCGGGCTTGACATATGGCTCATAATAATACCTGTCCAACATTTGGCATTTACTCCATTCCTCCCCCACATTTGGTATCCCAGTGGCCTGAGAAATAGTGTCGGGTGAGAAATTGAAATCCACTCCAGCAAGGTTTACATGACCATCCTGTAAGTTAAGGACAAATAGATGGACCAGTTCCCGATGATACTGAGTTTGTGAGATCATCTCACAATATTGGTAACATTTTTGGCGCCGAAAACAATCCATTGCAAGCGGGCAAGCTTGGAATTGAGCCAAAGAGGTAGGCTCCTCCCTAACATGTTGTCCACTCTTGCCACCTTTGTGATACCTCCGTGGCACATTAGGCACATTGACCTCCGGTGTAGATTCACTATCATAATCCTGCTCATATATTGACTTGGTCTCTGTCATGTTCTTTAACAACAAGGTGGCTGGAATATATATATTCGCTGATATAAAACTGTGTGCCAAAAGTTGACTATGGACTTTTTGTCTTTTTATCAAAATGCTGTGACCAAGGGGACATAAATGACGGGAATTGTTAGGAAAAGGGAAGCATTAAGGAAATGGGAACAATGGAAATAAAATAAGGAAATTAGGGAAGGGAAAGGGGCATAGAAATTTTTTAGGGTTTTGAAATAAGGTAGGGATCATCTGGTTATAGGGGAGGGATTGGGATTTTGAGAGAGGAAGGTGTAGCGTTGTGGGGATTTATTGGGGAAAATATTTAGGGAATATAGGAGATGGGAAATAGGGGAAAAATAAGCCTTGGCAACAATAATTTTTGAAAACCCTACAGCAAACTTTGCACTTGAATCCTTATAGCAAATTGGTGAACATGGAGGGTTTTGTACACTTGGTTTTCATGACAAATATATGCTAACTTCTTCATATACACCATTAAAAAACCAAAATCAAGTCATGGGTGCAGGCCTACCTGTGAATTTATGCTTGAGGAGAGGTGATTTGAGTGATTTTTTGGCGAATTGCAGGCATAAACCCTATGCGCCGCGCGCTTTACCCAACGCGCCGCACGCTCTGAGTGCGTCGCGCGTGTGCTAATTTACACTGCAAAAGGTCGCCTGATGCGCCGCGCGCCTCTGGTGTGCCGCGCGCCTATCCTGATGCGCCGCGCGCCTATCCTGATGCGCCGCGCGCCCTGGAGATGACCCAAAATACTCACAAACTTGCCACGAACTTGAAAAATCGCCTTTGAATGATGCTCTTAGCTCTCAAAATGTGGAATGGGTTGCAAATGAGGAGAAATGGCTTGATATAGAATCCATTTTAATTTTTGCTCAATGAAAACCCATTTTTCTTATGTTTGGTTGTTAACACTTTTTCAAAACTAATAGGCTCTGACCTTTTTGGTTTCCTTTATAAAATAGGTTGAAATGATGATTTTCTATGATAATGTTTTGCAGGGATAGCTTTGATATGCTTCAGCAAAGGAGACCAGGGCTACACTTGAACAATTGAAGAACTGAAAATTTTGACAATTTTTACAAAAATGAGGTGGCGACTTGTCTTCAAAACAGAGTTTTGAAGGGAAGTCCTTATTCAGATGTACAATGGTGAGAATTATTGAAGTGATGATCTATCAAAGACATCCCTCTGGCCTGCTAGTGCTCTAAGACTTTTCAAGACTAAATTAACTCAAACCCTAGACCTAGACCTAAAAATTTAAAATATGACTATAAATGACTTGTGAAGCTTTATGACTTAACCTGAACCAGCAGTGATATGCACGAGGGGAATGAATGACACAGACCACTCCATCAGAGTTATGGCATGCCTAACGAAATGAAACTGATGAAAACTGGTGGGACACCTAACTAGACCGACTCTAACATTGGCTCCAATGGGGATGGTAGCTCCTTGGAGATGCCAAGAACCGCAGATCTATGTAAGAGCTAGACAGTGCCTTCATCCATTGAGCGATGGAGTCATTATTCCGACACAAAATCTTGAGAATTTGACTGAAAAAACAAAAACTGCTTTGACCAAACTAAACTTGAAGCTAAAGATTTAGACAACTGACTTGACAAACTTAGACTAACTAACTTTAATTTTCAGAATTATAGCCTTCACCTCGGGCACCAAACTGAAGATGATAAGTTAGTGTACATGTGCAATAGAACAAAAGTAAAATGATATGTACAATGATAATGAAATGAGCAAAAAATATTCAAAAGTAGTATCTCTTTAACATCCGACCATTGATAGGTCCTCCAGGATATTCATCTCCATTCATCTCTTTAAGAAGGAAAGTGTTTTGGCCGCGATCTGCTGCAATATTGTAAGGACCCTTCCATAAATTTTCAAATTTTCCATGCTTTCCCTTGTCTTCATGACGAGCATCCCACCTCAAAACAACCTCATCTAGCTGAAATGTATCCGCCTTTGCTTTCCGGTCATAAATCTTTTTGATGCGCTCCTACAGCTTGCAAGTGTTTTGAAATACCTCCTCCCGTGTTTGGTGCAAATGAATCATATGATTAATCCTTCTCTGCATAGGATCTTCCTCACTACCCACTTCTTGAAGCAATTTGACTACCGGGACAGCAAGCGAAGTGGGAAAAACCATGTCTGTTCCGTACACCAACTCGAAAGGAGACATGCCAATAGACTTTTTCTTACTCACCCTGTCAGCCCATAGTGCATTTATCAACTTCTTGTGCTAGCCCTTTTTGCTGATTTCCAACAATTTCTTAATGATGTTGACCAAAGATTTATTAGATGACTCTGCCAATCCATTTCCTTGAGGGTGGTATGCGGTTGAATGTCCCAAGCTAATATTGTACTTATAGCCAAACTCAATCATCCTTTTTGAATTAAACGTTGCTGCATTATCTGTGATTAACTTACTTGGACATCCAAAACGTGACAAAATATTGGTCTCAAGAAAAGAAATAATTACCACATCCATAGCTTGTCGAGTAGGAATTACTTCAATCCATTTTGTGAAGTAGTCTGTGGCCATCAATATCCATTGATGTTGTCCTGATGATGTCGGATGAATTTCACCAATGAAATCCAATCCCCACTACTAAAAAGGTGTGCTGAATTCAATTGGTTTGAGAGGCAAAGGCTGGAGCTTCTGCTTTCCCTGAAAAATTTGGCATTCATGACAATTTTTAATAGCCTTATATACATCTAAAAATAATGAAGGCCAATAATATCCTGCCCTTAGAATCTTGTTTGCTATAGTCTTCCAAAATAGATGACCCCCACAATCTCCTCTATGAAAATCTTCCACGACTCTTTTGGCTTCCTCCTCGACCAGACAATTTAATAACATTCCACCAGGGTCTTTCCAAAACAATGCTAAATCTAGTATGCAAAATTTTGCAGCTTTCAATTTCAATGTTCTACTTCTGTCTCTCGGCATTCCAGGAGGTGAAGACAAATGCTGAAGTAAATATAAAATGTCAGCGTACCAAGGAGAGGAAAGAAACATTTTAGATACCTGAACGGATGGGTTCTCCTCATCTTCATCGGACATGGTAGCAATCAAATTTATGTCTAGAACTTGCAGATTCGTTTCAGCCATTAGCTTGGTGAGTCCTTGACCTTTAATTAGCTTGGTGGGTTTAATCTCTACATCATACTCTAACAACACAGCAATCCACTTACCCTGTCTGCCTTCTAGATCTGCCTGTACTAAAATATCTTTAACTGCTGCGTTAGGAACATAAGCTAGAATATGTGAATGCAATATATACACACGGAAATATTTCAAGGCCTTAACAAGCGCTAGTGCTTGCTTCTCAATGATGTTATATTTCAATGCTCCATCTCTAGTAATCCGACTGAAAAAAGCAATGGGCTTTTCAACACCTTCTCTCTTCTGCGTTAGTACAGCTGCCAAAGTGTGCTTAGAAGCAAATGAGAACAAAATAAAATCCTGAGTGTAGTCGGGACTGATCAAAATAGGAGCTAAAGAAAGAGCTAACTTCACTAAATTAAATGATTTCACTGCCTCTTCGGTCCACTTTACCTGACTGTCCTTCTTGAGCATGCTTGTGATCTCTCTAAGATGCTCTGCTAGATTTGGAATGAGCGAGCAGAAATTCAGTTTACCATTGAAGGACTGAA
>APFE031272277.1:1379-37152 GCA_000404065.3 Pinus taeda | reverse complement strand
CATAAGAATATTTTGTTTGAGTTGGGAATTCTTACATAGGTATAAGTGATCTTTGTACCATAACAAATCATTTTTCTAGCTAAATTTATCAGATGTACTGGGATTTTGTTGTAACTTTCAAATGAGTTCCCACACTTCTTCATCATTCTTCCATTCCTCCCTTGCTTTGTGTATCCAATCTAGTTGGATAATAGAAATGGCACACAACAATGATTCCACATCCTCATCCTTTCTTGAGAGTGCATCAGCCACAACATTTTGTTTCCCTTTTTTGTAGATGATTTCAAAGTCATAACCCAACATCTTTGTGAACCATTTTTGTTTCTCTTCAGAGTATAATCTTTGTTCTAAAACGTATTTAAGACTATCATGATCTATTTTTACCTTCAAATGTCTTCCCATTAGGTAGGGAAGCCATTTCTTAAGTCTATGTAGTATTGCCAACATTTCCTTCTCATAAATAGCTTTGTGTAAATAATTTCCTTTGTTTGGACGACTTTCAAAAGTGATGGGTATTTCATCTTGCATTAAATTGACATCAATTTCATTTCCTGAAGCATTAGATTCCATAATAAAGGTTTTTGTGAAGTCTGGTGTAGCTAAGACCAGTGCTTGGCACATTGCCTCTTTAAGATGTTCAAAGGCCTTTGTTGCTTCCGGAGTCCATGAAAATGTATCTTTCTTCAATAATGTTGTTAGAGGTGCTACTATTCTCCCATAATTCTTAACAAAGTTGCGAAAATACCGTGTCAACCCGAGAAATCCTCGCAGATGCTTTATGGATGTGGGGATTTTCCATTCCTTAATGGCTTTAATTTTGCTAGGGTCTACCTTAACTCCTTCATGAGATACAATATGACTTAGATATTCCACCTCTTGTACTCCAAAGAAACATTTGGATCTTTTTGCATATAATTGTTTTTCCTCCAATAGTTGTAGCACCCTGTCAACATGTTCAACATGATCCTTCCAGACTTGTGATAGATTAGACTTATATCATCAAAAAATACTAACACAAATTTCTAAGGAAGGGTTTGAAAATGGAATTCATCAAACCTTGAAATGTATAAGGTGCATTGGTAAGGCAAAAAGGCATGACCAAAAATTCATAATGACCCTCATGAGTTCTAAGTGTTGTTCAGTCTTTATTCTGATTTGATGATATCCTGAACAAAGAAACAACTTGGTGATGTAAATTGATCCATGCAATTCATCCAATAATTCATCAATGTCAGGAATGGGAATTTTATCTTTAATAGTGAACTGGTTGAGCTCCCTATAATATAGACACATGTGCCATGATCCACCCTTCTTTTGCACCAATACTACTGGAGCAAAGAAATACCTTTGACTATGTTGAATAATACCAGCCTCTAGCATTATGTAACCATACATTCAATTTCATTCTTTTAGGCATAGGGATATCTGCACGACTTGATGTTTCGAGGGAATCTTCCTGGAGTCAAATGAATAGCATGATCATGATGATGAATAGGTAGGAGACCTTTGGGAGTCTCAAATAGCTTGGAATGATTGTCCAAGACTTTTTGGAGATCTAGAGAAATAGATGATTTAGGTGTGGGAACCTCTAGCGAACATAATTGTGCAATTATAGCTCATTATTCCTTCTTTAGAAGATTTGTCATACTATTAGAGCTGATTATCTTTCCTGGTTTCACTGTAATACCCCTTAATTCAACCTCCTTTCCTTCTGCACAAAATTTCATGAAATGTTCTTGAAAATTAAAAGCTATTGTAGCCATTGGACTCCTTGTACAACATCAACACCACCCATTGGAATGGAAATCATTGGGCTATTCAATACATACTCTCCCATGGATAGCTTGATATTATGGCACTTTCCAGAGAAATTTATGGTTCCTCCACTTGGAGCCATCACTTGACACTCCGATGCTGGATATAGGAAGAAATTCAATTCCTTTGCTATCTTACAATGAATAAAATTATGGGTACTTCCCGAATAAATCAACACTATTACCTTTTTCTTCTTGATATGTCCTTCAATCTTCATAGCTTGACGAGTGGTAATTCCAGCCAATGCATTACAAAGATATCGTCGGATTGATTTGTTCTTTATCTAGAGTTTGTTCCTACTGTATATCCTCTTCTTTTGACATTTTTTGTTCGTTTTCTTCCTCCTCTTCACAATCTATGTATAATAATTTCTTCTTAACACACTTATGACCTTTAGTGTATTTTCTATCACAACTTTAACAAAGCCTTTTTTCTATTTTTTCTTTCAATTGTTGTGGTGTCAACCTTGTAGGTTGTGGAAGGATAGGGGTGACAACACTTCCATATTTATAGTTGTGAGTGGTAGGCTTCCTGGTTGCCATAATTTTGCTTTCCATTTTTCTTGCTAACCTGAATTCCTTCTCCAATGAATTAGGTTCCTTGGAACCTGAAGTTAGATATTATCCTTTAAAGTCCCTATGAACACATCAATCCTATGCTCCTCTAGAATATGTTTTACCCTTATGTTCAATTTCTGGAAGTATTGAATGTGCTCCATCATTGAACCATTTTGTTTGAGATTTATCAATTGGATAAAAAAGGTGTTGCTTTTTGTATCCTCATAATGTGCTATCATTTCTTCCATAAAAATTTCCTAAGTGACAATTTTTTTATGAGAGAAAAGCCATTGATACCATAAAAACTAATTTGGTTCCAAATATAAAGTTGCAATACGTACCTTTTGTGTGTTTTTCACATTACAGAGATTGCAACATTGCTCCATCTTTAGTATCCATGTTCTGGGATCCTTGCCATCAAACATCCTCATATCAATTTTTGGAACATAGTGGGTCTTCAATCCAAATTAGAGTCTATGAAGTCATGATTAACATTTATTTTGTTCTCATCATGAGATTCCTTTACTACCCTTTCACCATTAGTGACCATTTCTTGTAGCAACTTATTCAAATTTATCTTCAATTCTTCCATCTTATCAACCATGTCATTCATCTTAGCATCCATTCCATTCATCTTAGCTTCCATGCCATCCATCCTAAATTCCATATTAACTTGCATGCAATTCATGTTAGCTTCCATTCCATTCATCTTGGCCTTATTTACCTTCAATGAGAATGAAATTTGTTGTATTTGGTCTTGTAATTTTGATATATCATGTTGCATTTCTTCCTCTTCTTCACGAGTCATGCTACAGCTTTCAGGTTGCTTACTAGGTGTTTCCATTTTCTTTCTTCAGGGCATTAATTAATGCTAATAATTCTTCACTATTCTCTTTGAATTCCTTCGAACTAATTTTTCAAACCAATCTTATGCAAAATTTAAAATAAACTACACATTTTTTTATTTTTTTATTTTTTTATTTTTATTTTTATTTTATTTTTTTATTTTTTTATTTTTTTATTTTTTTTATTTATTTATTTTATTTATTTTTATTTTTTATTTTATTTTATTTTATTTTATTTTTTTTCAGTTTGTAAGAGCTCGATATTGAATCTGTTATATCTCTGTGACTGCGGATCTTGAATATCTGAAATCTCATCTTATGGTATCCCTCTAAGTCCTCCTTCTAACCCCACAAGTTTGATCAATATTGTATTGTCGAGGGAAGAGTTATGCCAAATCTCCCACAGTGACCTGATTATAAATTACTTTAGTAGAGTGAACTTGTGCAATGTGCCACATGTCACTATTTCAACCTTAGTACTTGAAACTAATACACAGAAAACTATAGGGTGTCCTCTTTATGAAACTTACGAAATATCAATATGATGCTCAAAACAAAATATATGAGGATTTTTCCTAGGTCACCTGTTTGGAATGTAATTGAGGAGTTTTCAGAAACCTTAACTGCCTTAGATCATATCTTCGTAAATATGGTGAGACAAACTCTGAAATTTGGTCATGAAGTTCTGAACGCTTTCATCTCAAATGGGTTTTATTTGTAGCTTATGAAACATCTTAGAAAAAATTCTACATTGCAAATGCCACGATGACCTATTTGGAGTAGCAAAACCCCAGAATTCAAAGCTCTCATACCAAATTTTAGGAAACCAGATCACCAAAAGATAGAAAATATAGTTCAACGCCTTAGAATTCAGCCTCTCTGATGGGGAAACCTTCTTTACATTACACAAATGAAAAATTATTTGATGACACAAATGATTAAACCTCCCTTCTATATATAGGAGTCTAAGGGGTCATAATATAATCAAGCCAACATAACAGTAATAATAGAAGGTCACAAAAATAACAATAGTGGGTTTCTATGGGGCATACTAATAACAATATGGGGACAATAGGGGCACAATAATAACAATAAGGGATACAATGACAATATTAATGGGGCAATCACTAGTATTATAGGGGCCTAACATTCACAATACTCTTGAATGAGATAGTGCTAGCATAGACTTGTGCTCTCTCTACCATCGTGTATATAAAGGGAGACCCTCATAGGTTGAAAACCATTATCCATAGGAAGTTAAGTCTGTCGCCCTGTAAACGTGATACACTGAAAAAAGCATTCTGGATATTGCATGCACATACATCAAGTCCTTAGTAAATTTATTTGCTCAGATGTATATTGCAATTCGTAGCTACTTGGTAATCCCTTTTGCCTAGAGTATCCTGAGTAGTCATTTCGATATTTTCTGACTCCTTAAACATGAAAATGTCATTGAGAACTTGTTCTTTCAATATCACTAAATCAAATTAAAGTGACTATATTCACCTTGTTCGTCCTTTTCTAGATTCCTAAAACATGAAAAGTAAAAGTTTTTGTTTCAAATTCTAAAAATAATTAACCATGGAAGAACATCCTTCTTATGGACATACTACTTAGTAGATCTTAGGTTGATACCAATGGCAACATTTCCTGAGTCTACTAGTCAAGGAAACCCCTTTGATGGGAATCCTAGTCATTTTCCTTCTTTTGGATATACTTGTGCTCCTTATATTGTGACATTGTCCCTTCCTCGATTAACCATTTGTCTGCTAGTTTTGTTGATTTCGACCTCGGTGGCTCCAAGTGTCCAAACTAATTTTCAACCGAGTTCTCCTCCACATAAAGAACATCAACCTCATGTTCATCCCAAGGTTGACCCCTATTCCATTTTAATCCATTTTGATCCCAAGGTTCTCCAACTATTCCATTTTAATCTTCTTCTTAATAAGTCTCTATTTCCTTAGGCTATTTGTGCCTCTTTCATTCCATGTTAAAAATTTCATGATTAACTACGAATATTGGGTTACGACCTTAACACTTTATTATTACTTTAGTTGATTAGCATGGCTCCAAGGTCCTAGAGGGCTACATTGTTGGACTTCCTTCCACTTTTGCGGTGGATGTGTCATGGTGCTAATATTGTCTAAGACCCTGATGCCTTAACTCCCATCTCTACTATGTTTGTATGTGGGGGTTTTTGGCCTCTTAGTTTTTCTTCTTCTCTCATCACATAAAGATATTGGTTCCTATCCATTTGGTATGTTGGGACTACCTCTAGCCCCTATTTTTGGGCTTTCTCCAGCATATTTTAATGGTAAATTCCTTCTCTCTCTACTACTTCCTTTAGATTTGGGCCCTCTAAACCCACTCTGCTTGGGGTCATCTTAGCATCTCCTTCGAAGTCTTTTGACAGATACGATATGTCCAAGTTTTTCCTAAGATCTTCTGTCTGCTACAACATTTCCTTTTCTTTACCTACTACATGTTCCTCATTTTTATCTTATTTTGTCCCGCGATTCTCTAGGTTCACTTCTGATAGGACTTCAAAACTATTCCTCTGTGCCTTTCTAACTCCTTGATTTCTTTGTTACTATCTTCAATTTGCATGTCCATTTGTGTTGCGTCTCACAAAACCATCAACATCCTGTTGTTTTGGTTACTTCGCCCACTCCTCAGATTTTTCTAGAGGGCACCCTCAGATCGAATGACCATGTTCATGACAACATTTGCACCTGGAGGAGATCTACTCATAATCAATGGATTGTAACCATATTTCATCCCTGAATTCCAATTTGATTGCTTTAGGTAGGGCATTAGAAACATTTATTTCCACACAAATTTTTATGTACGATGTATATCTTCCATGTACCATTTCCTCTAATATCTTAATAAACTTTCCCACCATACCTCCTATGAGCTTTGGGGTCAAACATAGCTATTAATCAAGAGGTAATGAATACAACTTAGCCCAAATTGGCACTCTTGTGAAGGTATCCTTCTCTCGAGTAAATGTTTCCATCCACAGTCGCATGTACACTCTAACTAATGCAAAGAAGTAGGAAGTTCCATCAAAGATTCAATATCTATCATCCATATTTGTAAATACATAGTAAAGACACGCTTTGACCCTAGATGTAGGTCAATCTCCCCTCTTGCTTTCTGATAGTGTTTGATCCAGTCACATAATATTTTTTATGTTGGATAGAAGCCCATAAGCTTTCATATAACTACATATGATCGTATGCAATCTCTAAAGGCCTTTGTCTCAGGATTGATGATTAATGTTGTTGGGATTACCACTATTTTGGGTTTACATAGCCCATTGTTCCCTTTTGACTTTTATTGTTGCTAGTAATCTACCTGAATCCCTGTAGTACTTTTGTCCTCATCCCTTCTCTACTCTGTTAGTGTCAGTGAGTTTTTTCTATCACTAGTGATCAAATATGCTCTTACAAGGTTTTTATTAGCGTCTCAATTCAAATTTTTATCATTTCATTAGGTTTTCATAATAAAATGTGGTCACTAACTAGTGTCTCTAGGTCTATTACTACTCCTTTCACCTCCATGGTTAATGGAAATCATCATGGTCATGTCATTCATTATTAAAAGAGTCCCATAGTCATCATGGTCATCATTCAACTCATTCTTCCATGTTGTGTCATCATTAGGTCATAGGATCAAAATCATAAGAAATGAGTCATTTCACCATAAAAGTCAACATTTCAAGGATTAGTGATGGAAAACATATCAATAAAGTTTTAAAAAATTATTTTATATTTCTAGTTGTGTAATAAGTCCATGTTCTAAAGATGCATGTAAAAGTTCCAAGTTACATAGTTTATCAAAAAGAAAAATGAAAATGTATGGTGGGCCACCGTACCATTATAAAATTGATCTCTACAACCTATAAAGACTACTTCATTCCACATCTCTCTCATATTCATTTCCAAAGAAGCTCTCATCCACCAAAATGCATTTTCTTGGCATTTTTGGAGGCAAAAACACTCCCAAGGGTTATCTTAACTATTTCGCTGCATTTTATCAGTTTCACTGTGTTTTGTTAGACTTTGCCATGTTTTCTTTGTTCTGGCCCTAACATTGGCTCTAAAAGTGTTTCTTTAGCAATTCAAGAATTTATTAGCCTTTTGAAAGTAATTTAAACATTCTTCATCCCTCCATAAGCTTGTTTCCTTTTTTTTCAAGTTGAAAACCTATTTTTCTCCCTTTGCTATTTTTTCTTTGTTTCCTTAGTTTGAATGTGTTTTAATTCTCCAGAGCATACCTCCTACTAATTTTATCCCAATCCACTTCCCAAAAATTCCTTACACCCTTGTTCATCTCCCTAATTTTTCCTACCCCCTTTCCCTTTCCCTATCTCTCCATCTTGTCCTCTCATCCTAATCACCTCTTTTCCTAGTTAGGGTTTCACTTGCTCATAGTCAAAATGGAGGAGGAAAGGAAATCCTCTAACAAAGGAGGTAAAATATTGAGATATGAACCACTAAATAATGAGGAGCTGATTTGTTCCCCACTGTCTAAGCAATGCTTTGAGAATTTAGACTATTTATGGTTTTGTGAGCTAGTTCAAAGTGTCAAATACCATACCAAATTGACTAATTTGTTTGCCACTCATTTGAGGAGGGATAAGGTCACCATTGTAGGTATTTATTTCACTATTTTAGGTGAAATCATAGTAGCTACTACAGGGATACCCAACAATGGAGAAAAATGGTTTAAGAATGACGACTTGGACCTCCAAAACTATCAATCTTTCATCAAAGGCCACTATAAACATACTATTAGGAAGGTTTTTCCTTTTTCACAATTCCTTGACATTTAATTTGCTCCATTAATGAAGGTTATAATTAAATAATTTACATGTGAAGGCAGATTCTCAATATTGTAGAAATAGCATGTTAGATTACTCATGCATTTTACATGGGTAAAGCCACTACACCTAGCCTACTACCTCTACAAAAGTTTGGCTCAGATGGAAAAAAAGGTGCAGCATAGGAAGAGTGACAATTAAAAGAGCCTTTTCCACCATGCCCTCATCAATATTATTGTATTTCATCATCTCACTCAAAATAATATCACTTGGGAAACTTTCATTCAGTCATATGTTTGTTTGTCTTCTACGAGTCAATTTGCAAGCCCTAGTTCACCATTAGCACCGCCTAAGCAAGTGAAAGGTAGTTCATTGAGTAGACATGAAGTTGAAAGGATACCTAGGCCTGAAGTAACTCAAACATATCAGAAAGGAAGGATTCTTGTGTTTAATCCACATCTTGGGGAATGGGCCAAGATTACATTAGAAACATCAGCAAAGCAAGGATCAAAAGCAGAGCATGAAGCACCATTAGAGCATGAGGAAACATTTCATATTGACACTGACATGGTTGATTTGAAGGCTAATGAGGAGAATAAGGAAATGGAGTAGGTCATCCTGGAGAAAGATGTTGAGATAGAAAGTATCAAGGAAAATTTATCAAAGGCAAACTTCATGATTTCATTCTTAGAGGAAGAGAATCAGCAGTTGTAGGTAAATCAACTTGTTTTGGAAAAACATGACGTTTATTTTGGAAAAGAGGATATAAAGGGAAATATAGTGATGGATGCATCTGTTTCAGATGAACATCAGGAACAAGTACCAAGGGAAAGGTCAAGGACCAGAGGCCTCAAAAGAGCACTTCAACAACAAAGAGAGCAGATGACTTATACTAACCTAATTGCAATAGATATCAATGAAGATAGAGAATTTTGGCCTTACAAGGTGAACTGTTGCTTGGAGAAGCTTCTCAAGAGGGATAAAAAAGACAATAGGTTGTCGAGACACATGGATGCCCATTATTACACAAGGAACTAGATTGCGAAGGTTAAGGTCTCAGAGTTAAAGAAGAAACTCAATGAAACCCTAATGAAGAAAAAAAGGAAGGTAAAGTTATATTTTCTTGATGATGCCTCCCTCATAACATTGCATAGCACTTGATGACAACACATACCAAATTTGAATACTTTTTAAGGAATTTTGGTCTTGTGAAATTTTTTGCATATTTTAACACAATCATGGAGAAGAAAACGCAGCGTGCTCTGCACTGCGCTTTTATTCGAGACCTCAAAATTAAATCTTTCTTATATTTATGGATTTATCATGGTTCATACATAATTTTTTGACCTAAGGGTAACATCCTTTCAACAAAATTTGAGAGCTGAAAAAGTCCCAAAACCATAAAAAAAACCAGTTTTCTACCACCCTACCGAAGACCACACTGCGTTTTCCTGAGTACTTATGGGAGAATGAATTTTTGAGGGGCTAGGAGTAATAGTTTTGACATCCTGAAGAGACCATATTGTAGCAGGCATCCTCAACTTTCCAATGAACCATCAATATTAGAATTTGGACTTCAGGAAGGCCTACATAAACCATTATTTCCAAACTCGTTGCGTTTTTGCGTGTGGCAGTTTTTCTCCATTTTGGTCATTTGGATTCGAATTTCTATGGTATAATTGATTAATACTAATGTAAATATAATGTAATAGTGAGTAACTAGTCTTTTTAAAGTTTTTTTTTAATGTAAATTTAGCTTATACTTGAACATTTTTTGGAAATCAAGGGATACAGTTTGTAGCTATTATCTAGGAATTCATGTGAAGTAAGTTTGTAATGTTAATTTTACTCTGTTATAGCTTTATATGAAATATATTAATCCTCCCTTTCCATTCATCATTTCTTCAGTGGTTTTCCTTAAGGTTTATAAGAAAACTTCTTTGCATAAAGATCTATTTTGATGGGAATATCATTGTGTTATTTTCCTTCCTGCTTAACGAATTCATGACGTACATGCTGATTAATACCCTTTGTTTCTTTGAAACACTACACTACATTGACAAAACCTAAATCCATCACAAAAGTATTGCTACCTTGCTCTTCCATATCTTTTTTGTTGTAACCCTTTGATCCTTTGACCTAGCTACCTAGTTTCTCTCTCTTATCAAGGATGAAACCCTAAAATGTTTCAAACCCTATCTCAACCTAATATACCTAGCCTAAAATCCTTTCGCGTTCCTGTCATCTCTGATTGTGAATTCATAGAGAGGTCCCTCTTTGGTTTAGTAGAGCTAGCTGCTGAACCATAAGTGGTTTGAGGTTACCTCCTTCAGTCTCCCTTCTCAGCCTTGGGATATTGTGGAGGATAACATTTGGCATAATTGTTGGGGAAACACAAGTTCATATTTTCCCTGGGAAATAATGATAAGAATATGATCTTGTTCTTGATGGTGAACAATGATCAAACATAGAAAGGTTGTGCATCTTTCACCTAGCGACTCCAATGTCAAAGAATCCAAAGGTTTGGATTTTTCATGGTGACTCCATCATTCAAAAAAGTGGTAGTTTGAAGAACTTCTTGGTGAAATAACTATTATGAAGATGGATTCAATTCCTTGAAGGTAAGCTCCTATGCATTGTGGTGACATTCTTGGTTTTCCAAATTGAATTCTTGCATATATTAGCAAGCTAATTTGCCCAAATTCATAGATGGAAATGAGGATGAGGCTATTATACATCTAATTAAATTCCATTGGCATATACATAAGCTTGGGATTACTTTTCATGAGGATTGTTTGATGAGAATGTTTATGGCTACCCTATAAGGAAAAGCAAGATCATGGTATGAAGGTTTGAATCTAGGTAGATTATTCTCTCCTAAAGAATTCCACACCACATTCTTTGAGTTTTATGGAAAATATCATCATTCATTCTTATTGTTGAATATTTTTGTGAATCTTGTGAAAACTTCATTCATTACCTTGAAGAGATTTTTGGTGATGAAGAATGTCTAGATAATGAGATCATAGAGGCCCTTTATGAATTTTCTTCCTAAACAAAAAATAAGAGAGATTAGCTACTTTGATACAAAGGATCATACTCAAAACACAATAGCCTCCTCTTTGATTGACGAAGAAACAAATGATGAATATTGTCTAGATGCTCATAAAGATTCCCCACATGAAACAATTCTGGTAGCAACACAACACACTGATGAGCTAGAGGTTAAAGAAGAAATTTAGTAGCCTGGAACTAATCAAGAAGAGGAGAATAATGAAAAATAAAATGTTATTTTAGATCCTATGGGTGTACACATTATTAGTGTGATTATCGAAGAAAATGCTCTTGCCAATCATCAAGTAAAAGTAATTGAGCATATCATTGAAGAATCATTTGTTGATTTGCAATAGTCTTATGATCCACAAGAACATCTCCAACACAAAATATTTTCTTCCATGATTAATGATCAATCAGTTTTGAATGATGAAAGATAATTTTTATTTCATGATTATAATGATGAGTTGCAAAAACCTTGCCAACTTTTATGTGATCTAGTTAATGATGAAGGCATCCTTGTTGCATATGATCATGTTGTTGTGTTTGATGAAATTCAAGAAAATTCAAACCCCTTACCTATTGTGGATTATGAGAGTGAAAAACATTTTGCTCTCATTCTATTTGATGGGAATCAATTTCAACATATAAACAAACCAACATTGTGGAATAAGGTTTGGTTTGCTTCTTTTAATCATTCAGAAGATATTATGTTGCATTATTTCCATGATCCTCTCGTGATTTTATTGCAGTCATCAGTAGAGGAACAATTTTCCATGTTTTTGAATACATGTATTCGATCCAGTGGAAAACTTGAGTTGCCACTTTCGTTTTTCTTCTTCCTTCTCAAGGTAAGTGTGAGAAAGATTCAAGTAAGTAGCCATTTGTTGGATTGGTTACACTGGAGGGATCATATCACATGATTGTATATATATATATATATATTATATTATATATATATATATAATATATATAGATATATATATATATATATAATATAATATATATATATATATATATATATATATATATTGGCTATGAGTAATATTTTGGGTCTCTTGCAACATCCATCTTGTAGCACACATCCTCAAATTTCCAATGAGCCATCAAGATCAAAATTTGGAGTTCAGGAAGGCCTCCAAAACCTAGTTTTTCCAAATTCGCTACGTTTTCTCGAGTTTCACTTCATTTTTTTGTGTGGAAGTCTTTCTCAAGTTTCGTGAGTTGGATTCAAATTTGTATGGTATCATTGATTAATCCTAATGTAAATTTGATGTAATAGTGAATAATTAGTCTTTTTTAGGAGGGCTAGCTGTTGAACCGTAAGTGGTTTGAAGTTACCTCCTTCGATTTCCCTTCTCAACCTTGGGCTATTGTGGAGGATAACAGGACCATTCCCTCTGAGGTTACCTACTCTAGCTGCTCATTGGTTGTTTCCTAACACACCTTCTGTTGTATACCTCAAACCCACCATCAACCCCTTCCCTTTGTCTATTACCACATTTTGATAGGAAGGAGCCCCGCTCCCTCCCTTGCTAAACACCATCTCCTTCAAATCCTAATTGTACTTCAACAAAACCCCTTTCTCCATGACAACTATGCTCTTGTTCTCGTCTTTTAATGCACTATTCTATCAATATATTTTTATAAATGAATTTTTTTAACAATTATTTCTATTTCATTCATATATATTTTAATAGAAGATCAACTAATTATACACCGCAATTTTTTATTAACTTTATACTTTATTATATTTATTTCTTTAAAATAGTTTACACATCACTTTTTTCAATATTATAATTTTTTTGATTTGTAATAAAATTTGAATAATTTTACTTTTCACAAATATCTAATTTCATTAACATTTATTATTTTCCATTTTCTAAAATTTTATTATTTAAGAAATTTGGTTTACTTTCTTTTAAAAACCTATAAATTATCAAACACATAATTCTTTATCTATCAAAGACAATAAATATATCTAAAAGTAAATTTAAAATAATTTCAATTTCAATAATTTTATTTATAAAAGAACTTTTAGTATGTATACGATGATGATGATGGTGGTGGTGGTTAACGTCCACTGAGACCAAACTTTGGTCTATCAGACCTAAAGAAATGAATTATTTAGCTTGATTTAAGATTTTATAAGTATGCTCAGAAAGCTACTATAATTTTGACATCGTAAAAGGCTAGGAAGGTTAGTATTGCAACAAAGATTATGAAACTAGGATCTAATGTGGTTGTACACAGGGCACTCTAAGAGGAAGTTATTTTCATCCTCGATGTTCATATTCTCACGAAGTGTAGAAATTCTCACTGTAGATTAATCTGATTATGCAATGTACTAAAGAAAAATACTTAATCTACTTCTACAATCAAACTTGCAGAAGCTAAAATGATTTGAGCAAGATAAGGTAGAACACATATAACAGAGAAGAAGAATCAATTACACATGAAACACAAAAAATACTTAGGGGAAAGCCTCAGCTAAAAACCCCACTATCTGTATTATCATACAAGGTAGAAATACATCAAGATAACACAAAGCTTTAGGTCCCACACCTAACCAGCTCTCAGTACAATCCTCCTGGATGCTCACAGGTAAACAAGGCTTCTCACAAACCTTCTCCTCTGCCCTCCAAACCTCTTATTTCCTTGCGCTATTTCTCCTAAGTGATCCCACTGTTACCAAGTGTAACACTGATCACTCACATCGATGTCACACCCTCTAAAACTACACAATCCTCAAGGAACCTTCCCTTGACTGCATGGATGAGTTTCCTTCCTCCAACTGATATTAAAATGTCCATATCTTTAATGTCAACTGGGTCTTTGTCTAAACTCACATGCATGAGTTATTTCTGAGAGAATATTCAATTATCTAGAGTACACTAGTTTCATGCATGCATGCATTAACTGACTGAACTCACAATTAGTTCTTCCAACTGTTTGGAACTAATTTAACTGGACTTAACTCGGTTAAATGAGCTAACTAATTAAAACTAAAATGAAACTCATCCTTATCTCGTTAATTAAGGGATAACTTCCTCAATCAAAGGGATAACTATTGCATGATTTCAAAATGACTTCTAGCTTGAATTTCTCCAACTAATTAACTGAAGATGAATTAATTAATTATTTTCCAAGTAGATAGTGAGACTAAATTCAAATTTTAATTCACAATTTTAATTCAAGGACAAATCAAAATTGGAATATTCTGAATGATATTTTTAGCATTTCTTTTTGCTATTTTTAACACTCCCTCTCAATAAAAAAGGAATTCAACTCGATCTCAATCCTGAACCTTTGGAATGTTTTGCATGCAACACTTCTCTCTAGTTTTGTTGCTCCAACAACTCCATAAACAAAAAAAATATCCAACTTGAATCAGTATGATGCATTTGTCATCAAAGTATCTGACTGCTATTGCCTCTGTCAACTGGAAACTTTGTGTTGTTGATGATTCAACCTTTATGCACTTTTCAATCCTTCTTTGTGCTCTTCAGTATCTGACTGCTCTAGCTTCTATCACTTTGATCTCTAACTGTATTAATCTTATTGATTCCTCTTGCTACTATGTACTTTGGGCTCCCGTAGCAAGGTACGATCCATGAGATAAAACCTCTCCATGGACCCTGCCCAATTTCAACCTTCTTGAGACTATCACTTCACATCGCCCCACCTCACACCTATAGGTATGGCTACATGTGATGATTCTACCCACTTGGCTCAAAATTCCCCCCTACTGGAGGTATCTGCATGAGTGGATGCCTCCACTCGGTCTTCTCTCAGCATCTCCAATTGTGGATCCTCCACAATTGTCTGAGACTTCTTCTGTGGCTGCATGTTGAGAGGTAATTTACTCCCCCTCTCAACCACCAAGTCTCTAACATTTTCCTTGCTCCTCAAGGCTTTGCATGCATCTTGAACCTCAAGAGCATACAGGTTCTTAATTCGTGAACTGATATGTTTCACCTATCTTGTGGTGATGTGTCTAATGAAAACTTTTCCCTTATTGAATACAACATCGTAGCCATTGTCCTCCAACATTACGATCGATACCAAATTCTTCTTCATTCCAGGCACATACTTCAGATCTGTCAAGGTGATAAGAGCTCCATGCTCCCTCTGAAAAGAAACCATGCCCACTCCTGAAACACTATACCTTTAATCATCACACATCTCTATGAATATCTTGAGTTTTTTCTCCTCCAAGGTACTGAATAAAATTTTATCACCGCCGATGTGGAATGAGGCTCCACTGTCAAGAAACCAACCACAACCCATCATCAAAGACACCATGCATGCAATGAGGGTGAAGTCCATTTCGAATTTAGAGGCCAATGCCTCATCTTCAGATCCTTCCGAGGATCCCTTCTTGGACTTCTTCGATGGGAAATTAGTCGCATAATGACCCATCTCGTGACAATTAAAGCATCTCACTTTAGATTTTTCACCCTTATTCCCTCCATTATAAGAATTCTATTTGGGATGAGAATCCTTCTCCTTCCCTTTCCTTGCCTTACTCGCTAAGGCCAAATTTTCGTCATCCTCCTTGGATGAAGAACCATCTCGTGTTCTGCTCCTAATCTCCTCCTGCATGAGATCCGACCATAGTCGTTCTAATTCCGACAGTTTCTCCCTTACATTCACAGAGTCCTGGTACCTATGCCAGCTCCTTGGAAGGCCAAGGAGAGCGAGGCTCACCATATCATCATTGAAAATAGTTATTCCCACACTTCCAAGCTCATCTCTACATGTGGTGAGCTTGTTTAGATACGTGGAAATAGTATCACCATTCTCCATCTTGATTCTTCGAAGCTTATCCTTGAGTGCCAATTTCCTTTGGTCGCTATTGTTCTGATATAGGTCGTTCAATGTCTTCCACATTGAAAATGGAGTATCCTTCCCAGGGAGACTCAGGACAATATGGTCTCGAACTCCCTCCTCACCTTTTCCACACACTTCTTCCATTCCTCTAATTCTTGGGCATTAATTGCTCCTAGTTTGGGGATTTCTTGATCAATGGAATCCTTCAAACCATTGTTTTCTAATACTACTTGCACGAGATCCTTCCATGCTATGTAATTCAAGCTGCCATCTAGTGCATACTCAAGTCGCAATCCATTGAACGTCATTGGTGAAATTTGAGGTGTGATAAGAATTCGATTTTGTACCTACAATCAAGAACTTCAACCTTCGACTTTTCCCTTCTTAGTATGCTATTCACAGCTCTGATCACCTTTGCTCTGATACCACATATAAAATCTCACTGTAGATTAATCTGATTATGTAACGTACTAAAGAAAAATACTTAATCTATTTCTACAATCAAACTTGCGGAAGTTTAATCGATTTGAGCAAGATCAAATAGAACACATATAACAGAGAAGAAGAATCAATCACACATGAAACATAGAAAATACTCAGGGGAAAGCCTCAGATAAAAACCCCACTATATATATTATCATACAAGGTGGAAATACATCAATATTACACAAAGCTTTAGCTCCCATAGTTAACCAGCTCTCAGTACAATCCTCGTGGATGCTCACAGGCAAATAAGGCTTCTCACAAACCTTCTCCGCTGCCCTCCAAGTCTCCTATTTGCTTGTGTTGTTTCTCTTGGGTGATCCTACTGTTACCAAGTGTAACACTGATCACGCACATTTATCTCACACCCTGTAAGATTTCACAATCCTCAAGGAACCTTCCCTTGACTGCATGGATGAGTTTCCTTTATAGGAAAATTCCTCCAACTCATAGTACAATGTCCCTGTCTTTAATCTCAATTGCGTCTTTGTATGAATTGACATGCATGAGTTATTTATGAGGGAATATTCAGTTATCTGGAGTACACTAGTTTCATGCATGCATGCATTAACTGACTGAACTCACAACTAGTTCCTCCAACTGTTTCGAACTAATTTAACTGGACTTAACTCAATTAACTGGGCTAACTAATTACAACTCAAATACAACTCATCGTTATCTCCTTCATTAAGGGATAACTTCCTTAATCAAAGGGATAACTATTGCATGACCTCACAAAGACTTCTAGCTTGAATTTCTTCAACTAATTAAATCAAGATGAATTAATTAATTATTTTCCAAGTAGCTAGTGAGACTAAATTCGAATTTTACTTCACAATTCTAATTCAAGGACAAATCAAAATTGGAATATTTTAAATTTTATTTTTAGCATTTCTTGTTCCTATTTTCAACACAAATATGGTAAATCCTTTCCATCCATGGTGTTTTAGGAATTTCCCAATGACTCGTTTCACTATGGATGTCATGAGAATTCATTCTAATATTGGCTATATTAATTTTGTTCTTTGAGATAGTTAAAACAGAGATATACTTTTGATCTTCTAGGGTGGTGTTGATGACCTCCTTATAATATCTTAATTTTCTTTTAGCTGCTAAATCATTGTCACACAACATTTTTTCTTTGAACTTATAAGGAACAATATCTTTAATGTTATTAATGTTTTGCAATGCAGCATTCTCGTCAAACTCCCAATGGTTTAACCAGTCCCTGGCGTCTTTATACCAACCTCTTTTGAGCCTTAGGTGGTTTTGGGTGGAATGTAAAGCTAGCTTAGGGAGTATATGGTCTCCTATGTTATTGATCTTGTGCTTGTACAACAGAATACTAGCCATAGATAGGCTCTCGATAGGGGAAAGACCCAATTCTTTAAGGAGAATAGGATAGGGTGTATTTCTTTTAATTTTGAGGTTATACGTTATATAACGCTTTTGGATTTTCTCAATATTTCTTGAGGATTCTCTAGCGATGCTATAACCCCAAAACTCACATCCATATATGATAACAAGAGTGACTAAAGTTTCAAAGAGCAAATTTTTTCTATCCCACATTATGGGGTTTGTTGTTTTACAATTATTTTCAAGACCAAAATAAGATCTCCACACCCCATTAATCCTTTTCTCAATTCTATAGTTCCAGTTGAGCTTGTGATGAATATCAATTCCTAGGTACTTGTAAGAAGACACTTCCTCCAAGTTACTATTGTCATACATAAAATTAGGGTAAGTATCCTTCTTAGATTCGATAATCATAACTTTTATATTATGAGTGTTAATAGTCATACCCATGGCAGGGTAAAAATCCTTAAGAAGTCTAAGTTTCTTATTAAGATTAGATGGGCACATTTCCAGAAGAACAATTTCGTCAGCATAGAGAAGAAGGATGATCACTATCCCAACTAAGATCGTGTGAGGATGACCTACTTCCTCTAAACAACCTTCTAACTTGTCGATGTAAATGCCAAATAGGGTGGGGGAGAGGGGGCAACCTTTTTTAACTCTGATATTACAAGTAGTATCTTTCAACAACCTATCATTGCTCTTTAACTTGGTAATTACATTCTCATATAACCTTATAGCGATAGCTCTCAACTTGAAAGGAACCCTTAGCTCTTCTAATCTATTCCACATGTTCTTTCTAGGAACTGTATCGAAAGCCTTTCTAAAGTCCACAAAGCAACAAAAGGGATTGGATTTATCATTGCATAATTGCTCCACAATGATCTTAAGCATAACGAGGTGGTCTTTTGTTGAGTGTTGCCTTCTAAAACCCGCTTGGTCTTTAGCCCGTTTACCTTCACTTTCAAGCCATATGCTCAACCTCTTTTCCAAAGTAGTACCATATAATTTTTCTAAGAGACGACGGATCATAATAGTGTGATAATTAGAGGGGTTATTTGCATCCCCACTTTTAAAAATAGGGATAATGAGGCTCTGAGTCTATGGAACCCTTGCTTGACTGCTTGATTGAAAAGCTATTTCAAAAAAATGTCCTAGAAACAACAATTTCATCTGTAATCTAAAATAGAACTATATTCTATGATAGGAGCATATATGCATCTTAATCTTTTTTTATTATTATTTTACATTATTTTAACGTTTTGTATTTTCTTTTTAGAATTTTTTTATTTTTTATTTTGACGCATATGATCAAAATTTCAATTTTGATGAGGGAATTACATTTACATATCATAGTGGGATGAGCCTCTAGGTTCAATGAACCTCTGTCCTCAATAAACCATTTCAAATTAAATAATTATTTCATACTATACATTAATTTTTTTTTGTAAGATTAGGTAGGACCTTCTCATTTTCACTTTTACATGTTGGTTATTCACCCCATTTTCGGGGAAGGTAGCACAAGAATCGAACCCAAGATCTCTCGTTCGGTGAGACTTCATTTCCACGACCATTGCCACTTGAGCCACCCCATGCGGACTATTTCATACTATACATTATTAATTGATATTAATTTTTTAATTAATGAAGATCATATTTTTAATTATATAAATAAGTTAAGAATCTCAAAAGCTTTATAATATTTAATGTGTATACAAATAACACCTCAAATTTGTTATTTTCAATAATTTTTATTCATATTTGTAACAATATCATTAATAAATATATAAAAAAAATCAAACACATATAATATTAATGTATAAATATAAATATATATATTTTTAAATTACTTTAATTAAAATGACTTAGTCTAACTTAAAGACAATTTTCACTAAAATCTGGCAATATAATTTCAATATTTTATGGGCATAAATAGATTTGCAATGCAACATTCTTGTCGATCTCCAAATGGTTTAACGAGGCCCTAACATCTTTATACCGAGCTCGTTGGAGCCTTAGGTGGCTTTGGGTGGAATTTCAAGCTAGCTCGGGGCGTCTATGGTCTCCTATGTTATTGATCTTGTGCTTGTACAACATAATCCTAGTCATAGCTAGGCTCTCGAAAGGGGAAAGACCCAATTCTATAAGGAGAATAGGATAGGGTGTATTTCTTTTAATTTTGAGGTTATATGTTATAAAATGCTTTTGGATTTGCTCAATATTTCTCGAGGATTCTCTAGAGATGCTACAACCCCAAAACTCACATCCATATAAGATAACATGGGTGACCAAAGTTTCAAAGAGCAACTTCTTTCTATCCCACATTACGAGGTTTGTCGTTTTAAAATTGTTTTCAAGACCAAAATAAGGTTTCCACACCCCATTTATCCTTTTCTCAATGCTATAGTTCTAGTTGAGCTTGTGATGAATATCAATTCCTAGGTACTTGTAAGAAGACACTTCCTCCAAGTTACTATTGTCATGCATAAAATTAGCGTAAGTATCCTTCTTAGATTTGATAATTCTAACTTTTGTTTTGTTAGTGTTAACATTCATACCCATGGTAGAGTAGAAATCCTTAAGAAGTTTAAGTTTCTTATCAAGATTAGATGGGCACCTTGTGAGAAGAACAATTTCATGAGCATAGAGAAGAAGGATGATGACTATCCCAACTAAGATTGTGCGAGCACAACCTGCTTCCTCGAAAAAACCTTCTAACTTGTCGATGTAAATGCCAAATAGGGTGGGGGAGGGGGAAACCTTGTTTAACTCCGATATTAGACTTAATATCTTTGAACCACCTAGCATTGCTCTTTAACTTGGCAATTACATTCTCATATAACCTTATAGCGATAACTCTCAACTTGAAAGGAACCTTTAGCTATTCTAATCTATTCCACATGTTGTTTCTAGGAATCGTATCGAAAGCCTTTCTAAAGTCCACAAAGAAACAAAAGAGATTGGATTTATCATTGCAACATTCCTCCACAATGATACTAACCATAACGAGGCGGTCCATTATTGAGTGCTACCTTCTAAAATCCGCTTGGGCTTGAGCACGCTCACCTTCACTTTCAAGCTGTATGCTCAACTTCTTTTCCAAAATAGTACCATATAACTTGGCTAAGAGAGGGCTGATTATAATAGTCTGATAATTAGAGGGGTTATTTGCATCCCCACTTTTAAAAATATGGATAATAAGGCTCTAAGTCTATGGTTTAGGGAACCCTTGTTTGACCGCTTCATTGAAAAGCTATTTCAAAAAAAATGTCCTAGAAAAAACCATTTCATCTTTCTATAATTTAAACTAAAACTATATTCTATGATAAGAGGATATTTGCATCTTAATATTTTTTTTATTATTATTTTACATTATTTAAAAGTTTTGTATAGTTTTTTTCTTTTTAGAATTTTGAAATTTTTTATTTTGACCCACATGATCAAAATTTCAATTTTGATAAAGGACTTACATTTACATATCATAGTGGGACGAACGTCTAGGCTCAATGAGCCTCTGTGCTCAATAAACCATTTTAAAATAAATAATTATTTCATACTATACATTATTTTTTTTTCTCTGCAAATACTAACTTCTATTAACTAAAAGGCCAAATATTTTTACATATGAGCGAGGCTTTACAGCACTCGACAAACTAAAACTGCCCCATTACAGACATAAGCTGGGGAAAATAGTTACAGAGTGCAAGAGACGAGAAAGCATACATAGAGAGAAACATGCGTTGTCGAGAAGGAAAACTGAGCCAGCACGAAGACACAAAAAACATTGCAACCCAGCTAAAACAGAGTCATCAAATTCCCATCTCGGAGCCATAAAATAGTAGGACAACTGCATAGAAACCTAACCATAAGTCTGAGTCTGGATCCGAAACAAAAAGAGATAGTCCCAGGAGGCATTACTTCTCTTTTGCTGGGTCACTTTCCTTCTTCTCATCCCGAGCAGTGTCGCCATCCTTAAGACCTTCATTGCCACTTAAATCGTTGTTAGGGATAGTTATGGAATGTTCCGCTTCGCCATGAGTTTTGTCCTCAGCTGTAGGTCCTGTGTTGTCCAGAGGAGGAATATTTTTGAGAAAAGCCTCCTGTTCATCTTTCTCTTTTTCCCAATTTTCCTTACTGTCACTGTCCGAGGAATTCTCACTGCCAAGAGAGGGATCAGGGGTGATGTAGGTCAAGGGGGAGACAAGGTTTTCCTCTTTCGAGAGCATGAGGGTGATGTGGGCAGTTACGAGGGGCCTGTGTAGGTTACTTTGAAACTTGAAGTACGTTGTTTGAAAAGCACTATTTGGCCTAGGTTTCCGACCAGAGCTAACAGAAGGCCCAACTTCATGGGCGGGGGAGGGATTGAACAGTTCCGTCAGTGTTTCCATGGCAAGACCAACTGGAGGATGTAGACAGTTGTCATGACGTCCCCTAGAACGATGCCTTTTGCCAGAACGAACCATGATAACAGAACATAGGTAGGCCTCTAAAGGGTTATGGACAAGATGACCACCAGGACGGAGACGGGTGAAGCAAGAGGGATTCCCAACAAAGCTAGCGACCAACACCATCAAGCTATCAACCAACACCACAGTGTGACTGAGCGTGTAGACAACCACAAAGACAACAGACATATACAGACTGCATAAATCCAAAACATGGGAGAAAGTACCCTTGAGAGAGATGTCTTTGAGCCTGCGACAATGCCCTGAATTTACACGATCACCCACAGCTTCCATCAACCTGGTTCTAATGTCGCGTAGCAGAGCACAAAGCTGGGTGAGAGAGCCATGGATCAACATGGTTATAACAGAAAGAATGTTGCATCGATCGACGCAGGACATAAATGCAAATCCCCTTCCCAATCTCGCATTAATATCCATTCTTCGCTCGCATGAGTTAACATAATGAGAGGCCACGCTACTCTGTAGCTGGTAGTACTGGGTATTAACTACCTGCATGTAGAGCTGTGCTAACACATATGCCACCCGAATCCGGGAGAATGTCTTCGATCTCAGGCATTTCCTTCTGCACCAAATTATTGAAGTCGAGGAGTTGAGATTCAAAGATTAGATTTGCTGGTGATCCGACATGTAGATGTCATCCACTATCAACTCCCATATTAGCTAAGAGTTCTGCAACTTTGTTCCCGTCTCTTCGAGTGTGGTTGAAGGAGATCGCTCTGTGGGAACAAAACCAACACTCAATATGCAATAGCCGTTGAGGCATTCTCCAACTGTTACTGATCTTGGAGGACGGGGATCCTTGAAGAATTCTCGAGACCATTTGGATGAGAATTTGAGAATCTCCCTCTATTAGGAGCGGGAAGAGATTCCTTCCTGCGCTAGAAGTAGCCCCTACCAAAGACCTTCTAGCTCAGCTAATTTGTTGGTGTCCCACCCTTGTGAGCCCAAGAAGGTTATGATATTGGCTCCTATATGATCTCTGAAGATCCCTCCAAACCTAGAATTCCCTAGGTTACCCTTTGAAGCCCCATCGAAATTGAGTTTATACATGTTTCTGGGGCGAGGTGACCATTTCACCGTTGAGGGAACTCTTTGAGGCTTTGTTCCTTCGATCAACTGATCTTGTTTTCTGTGGATGTTCCAGTTATTCCATATTGATTGTTCCTCAGGGAGAGTGGGGAGATCCTCTTGTTACCATGTTTTTAGAGATAAGGTTTCTTCAATGTTTTGATTTATGATTCTCCATATCTCATCGAGTGGTTTGGATTGGTTTTTGAAAAATCTACCATTTCTCTCCTTCCATATGGCCCATGTTACAAAACCTGGGATGAGCTTCCATAGAAAATTCAGGATTTTGCTTTGAAAGGGGTGGGGGTCCCAATTGCTTATTGTAGTTGTTATGTCTCCATTCACCCCTCCCTCTTTCTAATAATGTAAATTTATTTTTTTCCAGAGCTTGTAGGCCAACGGACAGTAATACAAGAGGTGTTCAATGGTTTCCTCTTCTTTTTTGCAGTTGAACCATATGGAGGGGCCATTGAAATTTCTCTTTCTCAAATTGTCCCATGTAAGAATCCTCTTGTGACGGAGGAGCCAAAGAAAGGTAGATACTTTCATCTAGATGGAAGGATCCCATATTTTACTCCATAGCGAATCAAGCTTTATTTGATCTTTGATGAGTATATTATATGCCTCTCTAGTGGAATAGATACCTCTTTCTCCATATCCCCATCTGAGAGTGTCTTTCTCCTTAGAGTACTGTATTTTCCCTTTTCTTAATTCTGTATCCAGAGTTTGCTGGTCTTGCCTTGCCCCTTCAGCGATGACCTAAGTTGCCTTGAGCCATTCTCTGTAGTCTTGCGGGGAGGTATTGCGCCAAAAGTTCCTTACTGTGTATTGCGGTTGGATATCATGTTTTGGGGGAACATTAGGTGGGAAAAGGTCCCTGAGTTTAGGCATCTGTTGCCAAGAGTCATCCCAAAATCTGGCCTGATCACCGTTCTTCACTTCCCAAAAGTTGTGCTGCTGAATGAGGTTCTTGTGCTGTTTTGCTGAGTTCCATATAATTGAGCCATTACAAATCTCTGATATTCTGATAAGTTCTTCCCTTGGACAGTTTCCCACATATTTGGCTGTCCATAATATAGCCCAAGGAGTGGGAGGGCCCAAAAGTCATTTCCACCAGATGCGAGCGCCCATGACAACATTGCTATGAGTGGGATCTCTTAATCCAATGCCACCTCCTTTTTTTGGAAGGCAAGCAATTTCCCATTTGACAAGAGCCCATTTGCGTTGAAGTCCACTGCTACCCGAGAGAAACACCCTTTGGATAAATTTGAGTTCTTTGAGAACCCATTTAGGGGCTGCAAGGATGGAAAAAAGGTATAGGGGCATGGCTTGAAGGACAACTTTAATCAAAACAAGACGACTAGCCATGTTAAGAGATCTATGAGTCGAGGAGGAGAGCCACACTTCCAGACTGTCTAGGAGGGTTCTCTAGGAGGAGTGCTTCAAGCTAGAGGCTATGAGAGGGGCTCCTAGATATGAGGATGGGAGTTTGGCAGAGGAGAAGCTTAGGATGTGTAAGATGGCTGACTGAATAATAGAGGGAGTATGAAAGAAGAAGATTTGAGATTTGGAATGATTTATAGAGGCACTGGAGGCATCTGAAAAGTCTGTTAAAAGAGTTTTAAGTTGCCTGGCCTCTTGTACTGAGGGGTGCCCGTAAAGCATATTTTCATCCACAAATTGTTGATGGGTGAAAACAGGGAAGTTGTGAAAGGAGAGACCTTTGAGACGGGCAGCTTGCTCAGCATGTTTAATACTTCGCGCTAGACCTTCCGGCATAATGATAAACAAGAATGGGGAGAGGGGGTCGCCTTGCCTAATGCCTTGGGTAGGATGAAAGGTCTTGGAGGGTATGCCATTAATTAGAAAAACGAAGAAAGAGGAAGATATGAGGCTCATAATCCAACGGACCGAGGAAGCATCAAAACCAAATGCTAGAAGAATCTTTTCAATATACTTCCAACTGAGGCTGTCAAAATCTTTTGAGAGATCAAATTTGAGTAACATACCTAGATTCTTGGAGATATTCAAGGAATGAATTATTTCATGAGTAAGGATGATCCCGTCAGTGATCTACCTTCCTTCAACATATCCAAATTTTTCAGGCGAGATGATCAGAGGAAGCCGAAGCTTGAGTCTGGTGGCTATAATTTTTGAGACAATCTTATAAATTATGTTGCAAAGGGCTATCGGCCTCAACTTATCCAGCTTACAAGGCTTATCCACCTTGGGTATCACGGCTATGAAAGTAGCATTTATCCCTGGAAACATCCATCAGAGAGAGCGAGACTCTTCCACGACCTATAATACCTTATTCTTAATTAGTTCCCAGAAGTTGTGGAAGAAGTTGGAGGTGAATCCATCTTGTCCGGGGGCTTTGCCGACTTTTAGTTGTCGCACTGCTATTTCCACTTCTTGAAGATCAGCATACTTGAGGAGCATTTGATTATGCTCATCTGAAATGAGTTTGGGGATATTTCTTGTGATTTTTTGAATGGCGTGAGAATGGTCTATGTTTGGTTCTCTTTGTAGCTGCTTGAAATAATTTAGGAGTTCAGCCTCTATATCTTCATGCTTTTCTACTCTAGTGCCCTGCTCATTTTGGATGTGGGTGATATTGTTGTGCATCCTGCGCTAGATTGTGGTGCTATGAAAGAATTTGGTGTTTCTTTCACCATCTTTGAGCCACTTGATTCTTGATTTTTGCCTCCACAACATTTCTTCCTGCTTTTCCTTTTTCTGCAAGTTGCAATTCAAGGGTTTTTTCCTGTTCTGCTAGGTCCTCTGATCAACCGAGAGTGATGATATTTTGCTGTAGCTACTTCATGTTCATTGCGATGTTCGCTTTCCCATGAAAAATATTTCCGAATGAAGTGCGATTCCAGTACTTGATCTTACCTTTTAGGTGCTTAAGTTTTCATTGCAATTGGGACATTTTGGAGCGTCGAGGTGGATGGAAGCTTTTCCATTCGGTGTTAATTAACTTTTGAAATTCTGGATGGGTCATCTAGAAGGCTTCAAAGTGAAAGGCCTGCGGATGTTGTTTCCCGGTCAAGACCAGTGAAGTGAAATGGGCCAGTGATCAGAACCAATGAAGGGCAGGATGAAGGCTGCAAAATCACCGCCAAGATGAATGGCATTATCGGAGAGTAGAAACCTATCCAGCCGGGATGCGATTTGCAGGATTCCTGCTTGTGTGTTGTTCCATGTAAAATCTCCATTATTAGAAGGGAGGTCGATAAGCGAGTTATTTTGGATGAAATCCTTCAAGAGCGATCCTTCTTGAGTGCTTCTGCATCTGCCTCCTCTTCTTTCATCCACTCTTGTGATCATGTTGAAATCACCACCTGCGATCCAAAGTGGGAGTGGTCTATTATGGTTGAGAGCCGAGATGGAGTTTAGGATCTGCACTTTTCGATGTGTTTCCTGCAGGAAATAAACATTGGTGAGAAGTCCATGTTGGTTTGTACCTAAAATATGAAAAGTTGCCTGATGGAAGTTCCTTTGTGCATGAAAGTTGTTGAGCACCATGGCTCTGGAGTCCCATAGAATGGCTAGGCCTCCTAAGGCACCATCTGCATCAACTACTATGTTATGACTTCCATGCCAGAATTTAGTGGCTAGTCTATCAAGTACATTGGAATCGCACTTTGTCTCTTGCAAGAATAGAACCTAAGGGTTTTCTTTCTTTAACATGTTTTTGAGGAGTCAGGTTTTCCTGGGGCCATTGAGCCCTCTAATATTCCAAGAGATTAGCTTCATTGAGAAAGATTGTTTTCAGGACGATAATACTTAGCTAGCTTAGCATACCTACCTGAATCCACTAAGATTTGGCCAACCTTGATTGTTCTCTGAAGAATGGTTTTCCTTCCTCGCTTTTTAATATCTTTGGTAATGAGTCTTCCATCCCAAGGGCTTCCTATCTGTATACCCAGAGATTTCTGCCTCTATGCTCGTGATAAAACTTCTTCCAGGTTCTTAAGCTGTCCTGCTAGAATATTGTCGAAGTTATTTGTGGTGCAGGCCTTTTCAAGACCACGAAGGTATAAATCCTCAATGTCTATTGTTTTTGTTTATTCCTCCATAAATTGAGAATAATCTTGTTCTTCCATTGGTTCCTCTTCTGAGCGGGTATCTGTGTTTGGATTCTCTGGTTGCGTAGCTTGGGTACTCCATAATATTTCTTTTTGTTTTTCTGAGGTTGAAGCCTCCTTACCTTGAGTATCTGCTTGTGACATTGTGGATCTTCCTGTTTTTGGATTGTCATCATTCATGGGTTCTCGCTCTGACAAATTCATTTGTGTTTCTGAATGGTTAGGTAGGGCTCCAAAACTATTGTTTCTGGATGGCCTTAGTTGGATGATTTGTGCTACCTTTTGTTTTGGGGCCTGCTTCTTATGTGCTCTCCGGCAATTCATAACCTTGACGAATCAATTTCCTTCAGAGGCTTCCGGATCCGATGCAGGGGAGGGTTTCTTTGTTAAAGGGAAGTCCCTGAATAAATGCCCGAGGGCATGACATCTTCGACATCGAAAGGGCACATGCTCATAGTCAATAATTTGTAACCATTCATTGTCAAAGTAAGAAATATTACCGCGTCTCGAAGAGCTTGATTGAGATCCATGTACACACAGATTGTGGCGTAAGAAGTATATCTGCCTGTTTTCATTTCCTCTGCTATTTTGACAAACTCACCCACGGTATTTCCTATTGCCTTCAGAAATTCTTCCTCCCAATATTCCGCGGGGAGTGAGTATAAGCGAATCCACACCGGAGCCGAGCTGAGGTCCACCGTATCTGGGTTGAATCGCTCCACCCATCCTTTGAGAAACAAACCAGCCACATTGAAGAAGTAAGTTCCGCCATCAAGAACCCTATTTCTGTCCTCCAAGCAATTGAAGATAACCGTGAGAAAACCTTTCGGCCCTAGCTGCAAGGTGATATGCCCCTTAGGGTGCCACTTCATGTTTATCGAGCTTCTTAAAGCTTTTTCGGTTGGCCACAGACCTATGAACTTCCCTATTAAAGCATGATCTTTCATGAACTGGATTCTTGCTTCGATTCGATGTCGTGACAGTTCAACCCTTGGGCGAATTGCGACAACTGGTTTGCATGTAGTAGAATGAACTTCTGGTGACTTTTCCCCTTGTTTTACTCGCTGGCTTTTCGGACCATTGTTTTCCCCATTTTGTTTTGGGGCTCCCTTCCCTACCAAATTCTCGAACTGTTCATTGTCGTTTTGTGGGGGAGGTTCATCACCTCCCCGACTCGGGCTCCATGAGAGTGTGTACCCTCAGTCCTTGAAGGACAAGGATCTATACCCGTCCTTGTTTACCGAGAGCAGAGCCTACCGTCGCTGCAAGTGCAGAATTAGAGAGCCTACCATGGCTGATGCACGTGTTCAAACCCTAGCTCTCTCATACTATACATTATTAATTGATATTAATTTTTTAATTAATTAAGCTTATATTTTTAATTATATAAATAAGTTAAGAATCTCAAAAGCTTTATAATATTTAATGTGTATACAAATAACATCTCGAATTTGTTATTTTCAATCATTTTTATTCATATTTGTAACAATCTAATTAATAAATGCCCACTGGGCTTTGGATTGACGGTGAATGGGTGCGTTGTTAAGGCACTCCTTGCTATAGGTCACCGGTTCAAATCCCCTGTGGGTACTTAGGTTAGTCTTAAACTTAGAGAAAAAAATAAAAAATAAAAAATAAAATAAAAAAAACAATCTAATTAATAAATATAACAAAAAGAAATCAAACACATAATATTAATGTATAAATATAAATATTATTTTTAGAAATTACATTAATTAAAATGACTTAGTCTAACTGGACAATTTTCACTAAAACCTCGCAATACAATTTCAATATTTTATTAGTATAAATAGATTTAACACCCTTGAAAATTAGTAGAAAAAAATTTATGGAAATTAAACAATTTAAAGTCAAGTTTTTAAAAATTGATTTTGATTTAAAATCAAATTTTTAAAAACTGATTTTGAATAAAACTAACCAGAAAAATAGCCCTGAAAAATGTCATTTATTTAGACTAAGCCTATTAAAATTAATTATCCTTTATAACTTATAAAAAAATACGCAATTTTTAATTGGAGTTAAGACTTTTTATTTCCTTTGGTTTTTCCCATTTAACTTTTGGTCCAATTTCTCTAAAACCCTGTAAAAATTTATTGAAATAACAATTTTAATTAATAAAGCATTCACCAAGCCTTAGTGTTTTCACTATAACCGACAAAAAAAATCCAAAAATATTACTAAAAACAATTTTTAATATATTTAAAGAATTCCATAAACGAAACCATTTATACAAATTTGAAAAGTTACATCTTGACCTCAGCAGTTCCTCTCATGATACCATAAATTTATTATTATGAACCTAATCTAAAGCCTATTTATCTTCCATGATGTGAATACATTTTTTTAAATTGTAACCACTATTTATTTTCCATGATGTTATAAATACTTGTAAGTACTATTTATTTTCCATTACGGGATAAATTTATTATTATAAACCCATTGTAAATCATATCATATTTATTTTCCATGATGTAAATACATTTTTTTTATTATAACCCCAATGCAAATATAGTTACAAGGAGGTATCGAATTTTAACCAACAACCCAATCTTCTAGATTTTACTCTGAACGAGCTCCTTAGATCGCCTCTACTGATTCCTACAACCAGCTCCCGAACCATCAAAATAATCATTAATTATTATCTCAAAACGAAGAATTAAAATAAATATTAAACAATTATTGATTATTATTTAAAAAGCAGAGAAGGAAAATAAAGCAGCCTCCCTAACAATCGTGAGTTATTTATTGGTGCAGGTCGACTTATTTTTGCTTTCTGCTTTGCCGTTTCTGTTATCTCCATTTTACTTTCTGCTTTGCCCTTTCTGTTATCTCCGTTTTGCATTTCTGTTATCTACATTGCCTGGGTTGAAAACACAATTCCCCCTTTAAAAAAGAGCAATGAGTAAGTCTGAATATAATACTGGGATACCACAATGGAGCTCACCTGGTATTATTCCAGATTGTTTAAGTCACCACGGGGGAGATGTTCTGAACCTTTCTCCCTATAGTCCTGCGTCAGTCTCCAACTTTCCACCGGGTATAATGAACAACGACAATAATTCTCAGTCACCGGAATGGATCTTTCCTGGTATTATTCCAGTTTGCTCTAGTTATCAGGAGGGACACGTGCAGAACCCTTCTCATTATAATCCTGCTTCAAACTCCGTCTTTTCAATGGGTATAACGAACAACTACTATAACAATAACTGTGTACATCCTCCACATATTTTGGACAGGTCGAACCAGTCTATCACTGGCCCTGGCAACATCTCTCCCGAACCAATTAGTATGACGAATGGTGGTTTCGGAGGCAGGGTTGTTGAGACCATAGATGCGAGAAGTGGGTCGTCTATTTCCCAACTTAATGCCGCCCGGTATGAAAAGACGCAGTGGCCGCGTATGCCAACGTCGCATCCAAATTTGTTGGTAATACCACCTGGTATCGATCCTGCCACCTTGCTGGACTCTTCGGATGCCTCTGATGACCAGGTCAGTTGCCTTGACGAGTTGTTTTTAGGGTTTGAAAATGAAGAGCTGTTCATATTTTATAATGTCTTTAAATGGTAAGGGTTTTGTTTTTCTAACGTGTTTGGAGGGTTTTCTTTTTCTAACTTGTTTGGTTCTTTAGAAAAAAATCAGTGTCCGATGAATCAATTTGTTCCGCAGAGATTAAGTTCATTTTTTCAGTAGAAAAGAATATTATTTTTTATTAAAAAAAAAAGTGATTACAATGTCTTTTTCTCTTATACATTTTTCACAAAATATCTTTCATTTTTTTGGTCACTTTAAGGTAAATACAAACTTAGAGCATATTCCTACTAATCTATTATATCCCCATTATCTCCTATTATACTATTTTGAAAATCTGTTAGCTAACTTCTAATTCTCTTGTGACTGTATCCCCCTTACAGGATTTCAATAGTTCTTTCATTAATTACTGCACCCTGAAAACATGGAAGTAAATCAAACTTGTTTCTGCAGCAATGCCCCTTTCTGATAACATGTCTGCAACCCCATTTTGTTCCTAGTACACACCCATATTTAATCTGTGGTCTGCTAAGCCTTATCCATGCAGGTTAATTGGATTGAATTGAGTGAATCCTTGTACCCAATCAATGACACTTTTTGAGTCCCCAGATATCTTTATGGACTCAATACCCAACCATTTTGCACATAGAAGTGTCCCCAATAATGCTATGATTTATTCAAGAGTGTTTGTACCACTTCCTCCTTCCAACCAAAAGTGATAAAACTTACCAGGTTCCACTACTATATATGCCCAATATCCACATTTAGACTGTATGCACTCCCCATCAAAGAATCCCATTGTCATTTCACTCCAAATGTCAATATACTTGGGAATGCCTTTGTGGACTTTCATAATACTTGGTCCAATCTCCAATCTCCCCAAAGTATGCAATAGCCTTAATAATAGTTGTGCTTATCTCTGGTTCTTGCTGCTCAAAGAGATTTGTGTTTCCCCATCTCCATATCCCACAAAAAATATAGAATGGTAACACAGAGTGTTGTTTATGTGTGTTGAACCAAGAAGATAGAACTCATTGATAGATCCTATAGGCACCTGCCTTTGATGTTGAGTAGTGACATTATTCCATCCCAAATAACACATGCAAATGGACATTTTATAAATAGATGACAAGAGTCCTCCAACCCATCATAGTGAACAAATTCATGGTGAGTGTTGTCCTCTCTGCATTAATATGTCACAAGTGAGCTCTTTGTTGTGGAGAACAAGCTAATTGAAACATTTCAGCTTCATGGGCATTTCTGTCCTCTTTGCATTAATGTGTCACAAGTGAGCTCTTTGTTGTGGAGAACAAGCTAATTGAAACATTTCAGCTTCATGGGCATGTCCTTAAAATGTATCTACAGGAAATCTTGAATGTATATCCTTAACAACAATTTGTCCCTTTTTTACTGTGCCCACCCAAAACAATTTATCCTCTACTTAGGAAAAAAAGGCTCCACTTTGATATAAACATTGTATGTAATCCTTCCATTCTATGCCCCAAATCCCTCTCAATCCCATAGTAAGTGCACCCTTCCATGTGCCAGTACCCAGGGTGGATTGCTGTTTAGATGAGTTGTGAGCTATGGGTAATACCCACTTGAGCTAAATGATAAATCAGCGGGGCCTAAAGTGAGTGGTATCCATCCATACCCTTGATGGCATCCAAATTTATCTGAATCTTACAACCATGGAAAATCTACCATCTCATTCCAGCAAGAAGCCATTGTTTAGTTTTCATCATACTATTTGGTTTTCATGATGTTTTGCTAAATACCTATGCCACAGAATGCCCCCAAACATGATTTTGGGACCAACTAAAATCTAGCCTAAATTTTTGTTGGAAATAATACTAACAGGGGGTCAATCAGTATTATCACATCAATAAAACTTTTTCATTTCCATAATCAGATTCATATATGCTACTTTCACAACCTCTTATGATTAAGTTAATTGATCTTCAATGAGTGCATTAGAACATTATCAACCATATTATCAGTTAACAAATGCAGTAACATAGAATAGATCATCACACATAAAGCACACACATGAACACCATGATATAAGGTGGAAACCCAATGCGGGAGAAAACCACCTCCTGCAAGTCATCTCAATCTTCTTCTTAATAAGAAAATCCTTTTACAATATTTGTACTGGTGCAGTCTTATACTACTACGGGAGCTACAACCACCTTTGCTCTTGTACTAGCCGATCCATTTACTAGTACGCAGGCTGCTACCTCTACAATGCTCCAAAGATTCCCCTTTTCTTTTGTACTAGCTTAAGTACTAGTACGTAGGCGCCGGCCTACAATCTTCTCTCCTCCAGGTACCACATTTCATCAATTTTCATACTGGATACACTGAAGCACAACACATAATCTGAAAGGCCACGTTTCATCCAATTTTCATACTGGACCCAATACCACATTGAAGCTCATAATCAAACAACCTTCTGAATCACCCAATCACTAGATCAATACATATACAATGAGAGTCATCAATCATATCTAGTCCATCAGATCACATAAAGATGAGTCATTAAGAACATAATCAATCACTTCTGAGACCGCTGTTATCAGATCATAATACCAGAAACCAGACATCACTTCAACACCCAGAACACAGCAAGGATAAACATGGACAACTAAATTGATTTCAAGAGAAGTACGTAGCTTCACCCATGTAATGCCTGCGTACAAGTACGCATTGTTCTTCTGTGGCGCTACGGACCTCCGCAGCTGCGCCTTCTGTGGCGCCGCGCACCTCCGCAGCTGCGCCTTCTGTGGCACCGTGTACCTCCGCAGCTGCGCCTTCTGTGGCGCCGCGTACCTCCGCAGCTGCGCCTTATATGGCGTCGTGTACCTCCGCAGTTCTGCCTTCTGTGGCGCCGCGCACCTCTGCAGCTGCGCCTTCTGTGGGCGCACCTCCGCTGCTGCACCTTCTGTGGCACCGCGTACCTCCGTGGCTGCGCCTTCTGTGGTGTCGCGTACCTCCGCACGTGCAGCGCTTCTGCGCCTGCGTATCTCCGCGCTTTTCTTTCACTGCACTTACGTGCCTGTGGGCATAGATAATTTCAAGAATTCAAGAATAACCTAGACTTTCACATCTACAGATCTGATCATGCGCCGAAGTGATCTCAACCCATCAGTAGATTCGCCTTATTTAGATCTAGACATTACTCCAAGAGATCATAGTATTTCAGATCTAGCTTTCATAATATGTTCAACCGAAAAGCATGCTCAAGCCAAATGATATCCTTTTCTTTATATAGGCAAGCTCTTCCTGAGATCATGGATCAATACCATGGGCCAAAACCATAATAACACAATTCCGTCGGCTAAATACCAAGAGTTAAACATAAGAAACCCCACGTGTGCTTTTCTTTTCCTTGAAGTAAGTGAACTAGGGGTACACACCTCCTGAACGGGATAACTGCGGGTATGTACGCACTTTATGTAACACCGACCTGCGTGTACGCAGCTTCTGTAAGGTGTACCTGCGTACCCCTTATTTTCTTCAATATTTGATAGCTCATCATCAATCTTTGCTGCTCACTTGAAGTACTGAGATCTATCACCTGAATGGGTTGCCATGAAGGACAACACTTTAACCATAATGCCAACAATCTCCCCCTTTGGACTTGATGGAAAAGCTTACTTGTGAACTGTCATCTGATCCCTTTTTGCTGTCCGGTAACCCATGCACTCTGTCACATCTGATATTTCTTCTGTAGATTCATCTGAATGTATACAAGTGAGATGATCTTCTATGAGAAGGTTGCCATCAAGTACAACACATGCATCATAATGCCAACAATCTCCCCCTTTGGACTTGATGGCAACAACACCGAATCACTCTCCCCCTTTGACATCAAGGGCAAAGGGTTATGATCCCCCTAAGAACATGCTCTCCTTGACTATAAACCAGATCTGCTGAAGTCTGTGAATGAACTCCCCCTTTGTATATGTTATGGTGCTCCAATCTCATAATGCTCTTTCTGAGAACAAGCTGAGATGTCTGCTCTGCTATATAGTGTTGTTCATGCTCAAGCTCCCCCTCACTGTAAAAACGTGTTCTACAAGAAGAACATGACTCTATATATCATAAATGACCAAAAGACTTAATACATACATCCATCACCCATCATAATGGTGAAACACCAAAAGTTTACATATGATAACATCATTCATCCCAGACACAGTGGGGAACCCAACATAGGCCTTTACATGACCTGAAGAGATCTGTAAAGTTTTGTAGATGTTCTATGCTAAGAGCAATTTCACTTTTCTCACAGCAATCATACAAGTAGTTAAGCAAAATGCAGATAGAACATATAAGCAGATCTTACAGAAGACAAATCAGAAACAGGAAAAATGTGTGTGTTCGTTTCGGCGGTCAACAGAATGCTTCAACCAGCAAAGTCTCCTTTGGTCAGCCAGCCCAGCATGTGTCACAACAACCCTCCAACCAGTAGATGAGTCAACCCAAGTCAATTCTACAAAAGTCAACGCTGTCCTGAAAATTCAACGCATGGGCAACAAGCTAAAAGTCAACGCAGTAGCAAAATGGTCAACCCTTTGACCTCGATTTTTGTGCCAGGTAGTACGGCCTTAAAAAATCGAACCTTCCACAAGTTTTCAGCTTGATTGGACCAAGCGTTGACCAAAGTCAACGCTGGTCAAACTTCTGTGAAACCCTAGCAGCGGAAAATCGTACTACAGCTCAGCCGTACGGTCTGTCCTCTTCGTCCTTCCCACGTGTGGCTGAAATTCGTCCTCCAGGTAGCTCGTACTCTTTAGGATGAGATAGGAAGATGTGAGTT
>APFE031272274.1:86380-105802 GCA_000404065.3 Pinus taeda | reverse complement strand
TCTCTTTCCTGCAAGGCATACTATGTCAGCTAAACCAAATCATCATAAATCAATGTACCTTAGCATAACTCAGGGAGTATACCTTGTTTAAAAGATCATCAAATCAACGTGATGCATGTATAACATAACCATAATAACATATGGACATACATCAAATAAGTGCATCCATGCATAAACATCATTCTAGCTAGGGTCCAGCCATCAATGCAAGGCCATATCAAAAATGCATTCTATGACCTCTTGCATGACAACAAAGATTACTCCATTGTACACATTTCCTGATGCAATTATGAATCTGCATATGCAATTCCTAATCAACTAAACATACACATAACCACATGTAGTCGAGCATCAACGATCAATTTTTGTAAGCAACCTACAAGAATGATGCATGTAATCAAATCATCAAGAATGCAACCCAACACAGAAGGATGTAATCAAGCTGCATATAATCATATAACTAGTCATGTAATCCTAACAATGCATTCCATAAAACTGACATCAAGTTCCTCATGATAACCTTACTACAACCATGATTAATATGATGCAGTGCAACAAGCACATGGAACACAAGTGTAAGTGATCAGATATTGATCTAGGACCTTAATGATAGCTCAAATTTCAAAGTGTTCGAAAGAGTGCTGAACCTGAGCGACCGAATTGACCTCTTCTTTGTGATTCTAGTCTCGTGAATGGTTTGAAAAACCAACACCATATGAAGGAGCTATTGTAATTTGAAAAAGTCCAGTAAACTGCAATTTATGGAGATTTGACCGAATTGAACTCGTGACCTTCGGCAAGACAAACCAATCCCCTAACCAACTCCGCTCGACATGTTTCTTAACATACAAATATTGTGGTGTATATTTATGTTGTAACTGTTATGCATTAGGGGGATTAGGACCCCCAGCGGTCATGAAAGCTATTCACATGCCGAATTAACCATCAACTGAAACGATTATACTGCTAGCGTTAACCTAACTGCAAGAACTACACAACGTTATCCCTAACCGCCAGGATTAACCCATCACATGCACACCGATGGTTAAGCTAATGGTCATCTCTGATGGTTTAACTTGGCAGAGCACTAAAAAGGTGAATTTTCCCAAATTTAACTGGAGTTAAGTGCCAGTTCACCGTTTTTACTGGAGTATCCCTATGGGACACTGACTAAATGCATTCCAGGAATTGTTTTTGACCAGAGAGAGTAAAACAAGAGGCTATCTAGGCTAATGGGAGCCTTTTGAAGCCAATGGAATACTCCAGAGAAGCTGAAGAAGTCATCCTCAATGAGATTTTCATCTAGGGAGATTTTGGAGCTAAGGGCTACCAGGGGTTGGAGGTAGTTGCAAGAGCTACCAGTACTTGTTCTCAGCGAACCAACAATCATTCCTAATTGTAATGAGCCTTATGAATCCATTAAAGGTATTTTTAGAAGTAGTTGGAGACTTCCAAAGGCGAAGATGCTAAATGGGAGTTTGAGGCAGCCCAATGCCAACCATGGAGGAAGGCCTAGTTCGGTGATGCAATGCTCATTTTGAGCAAATGATCAGTCTATTGTTGATGTTTGATATGTGATAGAGACAGTATAAAAGGTTTTAGTGACAATTAAAGAATTCTAAGAGAGTTAGGGCCATCAAGAAGCTCAAGGAAGCTTAGAGCACTAATTGAAGGAATATAGTCTAAGGGACCTTAGATCTATTTGCAGATTGAGGAAAACCATGACAGGCATATAGATGGTATTCTAAGACCATTAGTTTAGTTTAGTAACCTTTTGGGTTAAGTGTGGAACTTGTAAAAGAAAATTTTCCATAATCCCAAAGAGTGAAGTCAAGATGACAAAAGCTCAAGGAGACGTAGTCGACGATATTCGGGTGAACTCCTAGATTAAATTTGTTGTTATGTGTTGGAGTTTATTTCTGCAGTATATGGCTGCTATGTGTGTTTAATATTAGTAGAAACAAATGGACTTAAAGAACTTAAACATTTAACAATAAACAAAGACATACACTAGTTTCAAGTACTTAATTCCACAATTGTAAACATAAGCTAGATCATATATTTGTTAAGCTTTGGAGTGGGAGGTTCTTGCAAGAATAACAAGTTGTTAAACCCCCATTTTAGATCAGGTGGTATCAGAGAAGGATGCTTGATTGACAGAGCTGTTTGACTTGAATGGTGTTGAAATAGTCAAATCCTACTATTTGATTGTTTGTAAAATGACTATTGTTTGAGTTTGCAAAGGTGAAGGGAAAGTTATTGATAGCTAAGTCCAAGAGAGGACAAGAAGGAAGAAGGGCTGTAGATATTCTCCTTACTCAAAGGACCTCAAGGCAACCCTTGAATCACAAGAGGTTTGTTTGGAAAAGGGCTGTTTGAATAAGAATTTGATTCTACTTCCATTTAGTTCAAAAATTTGTCAATAGATTTTGAAAGCTTTGTGAATTTTGTTGAAGTTCTTTTGTTCATTTTGATGATGACAACTTCTACAAGTGAGTTTTCAAAATCCTCCTCCTTCGTAAGATTCTTTGATGAAGACATGAAGCAAGACTTGTTCACCATGATGGATATGGTGAGAGAAATGTATGAGGATGAAAGGAAGAGCACAAAACTTTGAGAGAAGTTCAATTCCATGAAGGAAGAGAAGCAGTTTATTTTTGAAAAATTGCAGGAAATGGAGAGCCAACTTCATATTGAAAATATGAACCTGGAAAGGATGCATGAGATGGAGACACAACTCCTTGCTACCAAAGAAGACTTAGTCAAGTGTCAACTTGAAGAAGAGGTAAACAATTCTAGTTTGTCTTCAATTTCCTCTAAGAATGTTTATGTTGGTTCTTTTAAAAAACATAAAAGAGGCATAGGGTCCAAGCTGATGTCAAAAATGGGCTATGAAGGAAAAGGATTAGGCAAACATGCACAAGGAATTATTGAGCCAATAATGGTTGAGAAAAGGCCTAATTATTTGGGTGTTGGCTATGGACAATATTATGGAGAATGTTCCAAAGCAGCCATGAAAGCAATTGAAACAGTTCTGAGAAGGAGTTTCATTTTAGGCTTTCTACCTCAAGTTTGTAAAGATTGTATTCATGGAGAATGCAATTGTTGGAAACATACTTTCCAAGAAGAAAGTGTTCATAAGCATGCACTCAAACAAGAGATTTGTGAAAGCTCTAAAATCATTGAAGAGATTGATGGGGTTCCAAAGGGAGCCACTTCTTCATTCGATTCACCTTCTCATGAAGACAACAAAGGTAAAAGATAAAGGGATAAATCTGATTTCAATCACACTTCTGTTGATTAATTTCCACATAAGCATTGGAAGAGAATTGCATGTTCCTTTTGTGGTTTGGTTAACCATAGTATTTCTAGATGTTGGAAGAGAATGACAACATACATGAAACTTTAAAAGGAAAGGAGGTAAGAAGCCAAAAGTCCATTGGATAATGCAAATTATGCTGTTACAAAGAGGATGAACATGTGTTGCACTTCTTTCCATAAGAAAGGACATATTGCTGAAAGGTGTTGGACTTTAAATCCAACAATGCTTCCATGAAATTTGAAGAAGGTGGAAAAAGAGAATGGCAAGAATGGAAAGGAAGTTTCCATCATTGATGTGTTTCAGGATGATTCACATATCAATGTTGATGTGCAGTTAAAGGAAGCACCTTTGATGCGGATTGGTAAGAAATGGTTAGAATTCTTATCCAATTAAAGTTGCATGTCTTTTGATTTGATGCATTTCTTTGCTAATGGAATGCAAGTTGTAGGATGGAAAAGTTGAGTATGTAGACTCACTTTATTGCAGAAAAATTATATTCATTTCAGCTTTGAAAGTACATGTACATATGATTTAGGATCTTGTACTTATGATTGTGATTAAGAGAAAGTTGAAGAATCAAATACATACATGAGAATAGAATGTATGAACACAAGGATGTTAATGATTTCCTTTTATTTGAACATGTATGTGTAGTTGACTTGATGGAAAGCAATCGACCATCATATTGCTTTGTTTAAACATGCATGCAATGTCATGTCGACTTGGAAAAGTTGATTTGGTCTCCAATATTGTAAAAGGGAGATAATGATGAAGTGTTTCATCTTCAAAAAAGAATCGTTAAAGTTCTTTTTGTACATGCTTGACTTGAAGGGTCAATTTTTTCAAAATGCATGTTTTCGTCGGCTTGTGATTTAGTTGATCATTTGTATACAAGATGTAAAGACATGATTATGGTTCACATGATGTGAAATTTGTTTCTTTTGATGGAGCAAGAATTTAAGTCATCAAGTTGTTTTCTTGTATTTTGACAAGATGTCAGAAGAAGATTTGCAGTAGAAAAGGTCGCCATGGAAGTGGCTTGGAAGTGATGTTCAACTACCTTTTGTAAATTATGAATGAGTTCAAGGAAGACAGCTCTTAACAGGAGGACAAGCGCATCTAGGAAGGGAAGTGTCGACTACCTTCGAGATTTGGTTCAAAGGAACTAGCCATGCAAGGCAAGTGTATGGAGGCTGAAAAGAAGAAGGTGTTGTACTCTCATATACTGTTCAGATCAGTATATTAGCCTTTTGGGGTCCAAAATATTCTTAATGGGGAGGAGTGATTAGATGTTGATCCAGGACCTTAATGATAGCTCAAATTTCAAAGTGTTCAAAAGAGTGTCAAACTTGAGCATCCAGATAGATCTCGTCTTCTTGATTTTAGTGCCATGAATGGTTCAAAAAACTGACACTATATGAAGGAGTTATCGCAATTTGAAAAATTCCAGTAAACTGCAATTTATGGACATTTAACCAGGAATAAATTGATTTTTGAAAATATTAAAAAAAGAATATTCAAAGGAATATTCCTCGAAATATTCCTTTTGGGTGACCAATCAGGTGCTAACACGTTGCAAGCATGGAGGCCGCCACGTGGCCCTAGAACGATATTGTAAAATTTTGTTGGGGTTTGATGGAATTGAACTTGTGATCTCCGACAAGACAAACCCACGCCCTAACCAAATCCGCTAGGCGTGTTTCTTAACCTACAAATATTGTGGTGTATATTTATGTTGTAACCGTTACAGATTTGGGGGATTAGGACCGCCAGCAGTCTTACGCTTCAGTGGTCCGAAAAGTTGTTCACATTTCGAATTAACCGCCAAATGAAATGGTTATACCGCCAGCGTTAACCTGACTGCCAGAATTGCGCGGTGTTATCCCTAACCGCTGAGATTAACCCATCACATGCACACCAACAGTTAATCTAACAACCAACTCTGATGGTTTAACTTCGTGGAGAGCTAGAAAGCTGGATTTTGCCAAATTTAATTGGAGTTAAGAGCCAGTTCACCATTTTCAGTGGAGTATCCCTAGGGGACATTGACTAAATGCATTCCAGGAGTTTTTTTCGACTAGAGAGAGTAAAAAAGAGGCCAGCTAGGCTAATTGGAGCCATATGAAGCCAATGGAACAACCTAGAGAAGTTGAAGAAGTCATCTTCAAGGAGAATTTCACCCAGGGAGATTTTGGAGCTAAGGGCCACTAGGGGTTGGAGGCAGTTGCAGGAGCTACCAATACTCGTTCTCAGTGAACCAACAGTTGTTCCTAACTGTAATGAGCTTTTTGAATCCATTCCATGGATTTTCAGAAGAGTTTGGAGACTTCTAAAGGCCGAGATACTACAGGGGAGTTTGAGGCAGCCGAGTGCCAACTGTGGAGGAAGGCCTACTTTGGTGATGTAGTGCTCATTTTGAGCAAATCATTAGTCTATTGTTGATGTCTAATATGTGATAGAGACAATAGAAGAGGTTTTAGTGATAGTTAAAGTATTCTGAGGGAGTTAGGGCCATCAAGAAGCTCAAGGAAGCTTAGAGCACTAACTGAAGGAATCAACTCTAAGGGACCTTAGATCTGTTTGCAGAGTGAGGACAACCATGATAGGGATATAGATGCTAATATAAGTCCCTTGGTTCAGTTCAATAATATTTGGAGTTAAGTGTGGAACTTGTAAAAGAAAATTTTCCATAATCCCAAAGAGCCAAGTCAAGATGACAAAAGCTGAAGGAGACGTAGCCCACGATATTTAGGTGAACTCCTAGATTAAATTTCCTGTTATGTGTTGGTGTTTATTTGCTTCATTATATGGTTGTTATATGTGTTTAATATCAATAGAAACAAATGGACTTAAAGCAATTAAATAGTTAAAAATAAATAAAGACATACACCTATTTCAAGTACTTAATTCCACAATTGTCAACATAAGCTAGATCATATATTTGTTAAGCTTTAGAGTGGGAGGTTCTTGTAAGCATAACAAGTTGTTAAACCCCCATTTTAGATCAGTAAGAGACATGTACACAATTGACATGCATGCATGACCAAACATAGCCCATCCAGTCTGAGGGTTGAACCATGCATTGATACTAATCTGTGGTATCAGATATGACCCAAAGAGAGTGCAACCCCCTCTGATACCGATTTGTAACACCACATCCTTCGAGGTCCACCCAAGCAGCCAACCAGCTTGGAAAACATGTGATGAGAGAGGTTACTATAAGGGATTCAATCTCCTTAGTGACCATAAGGGAATGGAATTGACATAACTCATTAAAAAAACCCATCCACACCAGCAATTACACCCCCAGGAGACATGTTAGCCGCTCATACATCCTATCCCTGGGTCCCACTGATGTTTCAATCCTTTTTTCGTAGAGTTGCTCCCATGCTATAGGCATGGCTGTTATATGGAATTTGTATCTATGAATAAATACATTTTCCCTAAGTGGGTAGTTACGCTTAGAACAACAAAAAGAAGGTGGTTTAACCTTTTCCTATAATAGATAGATGAGATGAAGGAACTTATTTGTGATATTTAACTTTTTTTATCTCCTTTGAGTTTCTCCCATCGCTCCCACTTGAACTGAATCCACTCAATTGGTATCAGTCAACAGAAACAGAAGATGACAATGATCAAAGTACACAATCTATCTACTATAAATAAATGGAATCGACAATATTGAAACATATTTGCATCATAGATATGAACACGATTATAGGAAAATGAATAAACAACTTATTGATGTATAAGGAGGAGTTACACCCAATGTGGTTTGATCCTGTGTCACTCATCTAGCATTCGTCCAAACCCTCGTCACACCAAAAGCACATCAATCTAGCATAACATTACTTGACATGAACTCAAATATCAAAAAAACAATATTTCTCAACAATCTTCAAATTCCAGCCCCCTGATCACTATGATGAGTGGTCAATTTATAAGGAAATTCAGGTGGTTATGTCATAAATTGGGCATTGAATGGTTTTCCAAAATTGGAGTTAGTTTCCATGGAGAAAGGTACGAGAAGATAGAGGGGTAATTGATCTATAGCCTATCCAAAGTCGACCTCATAGGATGAGATAAGAGTTGGGCATCCTTCTAGAATGCTCTAAAATTAGAGAATATTCCAAGAATCCAATGCCAATTTCACTCATTCTCACCCAGTGTAGGTCATAGTGGGCCTAAGTGCACTACAGTGCAAGCCTGAATGGGCTTACCTGCTCTACAATGTAGTTACCCCTGACCAAGGCTGTGCTGATGTCCCAAGGAGGCATTTCAGTAGGGTTTCAAGCTAGGAAACGTTTATGGATGGAAGCATTCAATTTGATGACTTGTCTAGGGAATGTAACAACTGAATTAGGGTTTGATGATCCCTAATTGTACTGATTTGATTGTCGGGAGCGATGCTCCTAAATAGACCTGTAACAGTTTCCCCCTAAATCATGAAGTCAAAAATGATAATGTCAAGTGATATGCTTTATGATGTGATGATGAGGATGTGAAGCGGATGATGACCTACATCGATTATAATACATAATATCATGATATCTTTGAGTTTTAATGAATTGCGGAGGGAAGGCATACCCATATTCAACATATAAACTTTTCATTACATGTACACAAATCAGATAGTCGTCTACAAATATATTTTGGAAATAATACTAAGGGGGAGGGTGAATCAATTTTAGCAAATCAATAACTAATTCATTTCCATAATCAAATTCATATACGTTACTTCAGTTAAGGGAACTCACGTGTACATGCAACTGTTTTTAATTCAACTAGCGTATATCCAACAAATTTATGATTAAGTTAATTCATCATATGTTGATCTTTAATTAGTGCATTAGAACTTCATTCACCATATAAATAGTAACCAAGTGTAGTAAAAACAGAACATATCATCACACACATGAACACCAAGATATAAGGTGGAAACCCAATGCAGGACAAAAACCACCTATTGTTGTCTTCCTTTAGTATAAGAAAATCCTGTTTACAATCTTGTACTAGTGCAAAATCATACCAGTATGTAGGAACCCACCTGTATAAGGCTACAACCTTCTCTCGTTCTCCAGCTTTTATTGGAAGGGAGCTACAACCCCCTAGCTCTTGTACTAGCCAATATATTTACTAGTACGTAGGTGTCGGCCTATTGAAGGCTACAACCTTCACTCATTTTCTAGATTCTACTGGAAGGGAGCTACAAACCCTGGCTCTTGTACTGGCTGATATGTTTACCAGTACGTAGGCGTCAACCTACAAAAGGCTACGACCTTCTCCCTTCCTCCAGGGACCATGTTTCATAAGTTTTCATACTAGATACACTTGGAACACAACACCACAAACTAAAAGGCCACGTTTCATCCAATTTTCACACTGGACCCATCAACAACATTGAAGCTCAAAATAAATCACCACTGCAATACAACCATTGCATTAACCAATCATTAAATACTCAATCATCAATCTTTGAATCACCCACAACTGAATCACAGTCACTAGAACACAGAGTAGAACCTAGAACTCTGCAACAACTACTAGAACCATATGCAAATTCAGATAGCATATTTCATAATGTATATTCTACTTTAATGAACCAAACCAACATGTATACGTGCTTTTACCAAAGAAAACTCGTGTACAGATCTGCAAATACTAACTTAACAACTTTACAGCTATTTCAGAACTTATTCATACCTATATAATAACATTTGTAGAATAAAACATGCATCAGTATTTAGATTTAGTCTATCCATGATAAAACCACATAATGATAATACATTCCAATCTATCCATGCTCCCCTTGACCACATGTAGAGTCTGCAAAAAACATTTTTTGAAAAGAATAACATGACTCTATGACTCAACTGAGTATGACCAATAACTCATACATACATCAATCTCCCAACCAAGTGGGGATACACCATTTTGACTCATCCACCCAACCAAGTGGGGATATACCAAATGTTTATACATGACTGGAATATAAATTATTACATCATCCTTCCCATGCAAAGTGGGGTTACAAATTAGGTCTTTGCATGACCTTCCAATCAAACGATATACATGACTTTTATAACAATATCCAGCAATCTAAACAATACCATGATAGTCATCAGCAACTATCATACACCATATATGATCTACACCATAAGCATCTATCACCAACATCCAGACCTGTAACTTGCAATACCATTCTCTTGGCCAAGAAACAATAACATGCCACTCAAGTGATCGTCCATGAATCTGATCTGATTACCAACAATGTGACCCCAAGTATCATAGCAATATGTATCATTTAGCCACATATGCATCATCACCAATGACTTTTAACCATAATGCCAACAATGCATTATTTGAAGCATATGCTCCCCTTGAACCTATTCCATGTGTTCATTGTTAGATCTGATCATGCATATATCAACAAGAAGTATCAAGGCATCATCATCAATTAGATAAGTTAATTTGTGAGGATCAAAAGCACTTCTAAATAACATCTTATGAGTACCAACACATTTCCACACATCATCAATAGATTGTAACCATTATCAAACAGAGCAAATAATTGACTAAATCATATCAGATCCTTTTTCCTGAGTCTGTCCCATTTCTTTTCCTCAAACCAACATATACGCGACTATGTAGCTTCAAACTTGCGTATATATGTGACTTGTCTTCATGAAACTTGCGTATGATATTTAGAACACTGAAGTTTCACACTTTCAGCTCCCTTTGAATCTATCATGTCTGTATACTCTGCTATGCCACATATTTCCCTTTTTCTTCCATAACTTTGAGTGTGATGATGTTTTATCCCTTTGGTATGGTGCACAAATTTTCTCATGCATTCCTTTGCTATATGTCAGAACTTGTTACAAGCATAACAACTCATATGTTTCATATTCCTTCTATAGCAGTTAATGGCTTTGTGACGAAACATATTGCAAGCAAAACAATATCCCTTACAATACCTGGAACGTGATGATCTTTCTGTGTGATGGTCTTGAACCATTCTACTTCTGCATTTGGCTGCAACATGTCTAAAATTATGACATATGAAACATTCAAAATTATTCATCAGAGGAAATAATTGTCTATTACTTCCATAGTTTGGAGTAAAAGATTTTCTTTGAAGGGTTTCTTTCCTTGGTTGTTGATGGGGTTGACCTCTTATCTCCTTATTGAGCATTTTAGGTTTTGCATTAGAGTTCCTTGCCTCACCCTATGAGACGGATTCATCTTCAACAAATTCATAGAAACCAAGACCAATTTTGATAGTAGGAGACCTTTGACTACTAGGAATATCATCCAAAATCTTAGTACTGTCTTGAAATTGTAACAGTTTATCTTTCTCTTCTAATTTACTTTTTAAGATATTTACTTCAACCTGATGTTGTTCTTCCTTTTCCAGATATTGCTTCTTCAAGATTTCTTTAGCCTTTCTTCCTTCTTCCAATTGTTGTCTTAATTTAAGAATCTCATTTTCTTATCCTTTATCTGCTTGAGGTAGTTCTTCATTCTGCTTATTTTTTAATGACATCGCTTCATCCTGCAGCATTGGATGTACTTTGGAGGCACACTCTAGTTGAGCTTTTAATCTAGTAACTTCTTCTTTGAGGGCACACTCCCTTTTGTTAAATAGATCTTGTTGATCTATGATTTTATCTGATGCTTCATTTGCTTGTTCATCATGAGGTGATTTGGAATCTGAATCCTTGCTTCCATCTAACAGCCAATTGTATCTCCTGCTGTCACCATTCCTTTGAGTTGTGTTCTTCTTCTGAGGTTCTTTCTTCTTTAGCTTCTTTGCCATTGTTTTTATGGATCTCCTTCAAGTGATCAAGCTTCTACCAAAGGACCCACTCTAATACCAATTGTTGGAAATAATACTGAGAGGGCGGGGGGGTGAATTAGTATTAGCAAATCAATAACCTTTTCATTCCCATAATCAAATTCATATACGCTACTTTAGTTAATGGAACTCGCATGTACACACAATTGTGTTTAATGCAACTAGCATATATCCAGAAAACTTATGATTCAGATAATTCATCATATTTTGATCCTTAATTAGTGCATCGGAGCTTCATTCACCATATAAACAGTAACCAGGTGCAGTAAAAATAGAACAGATCATCACACACATGAACATCAAGATATAAGGTGGAAACGCAATGCGGGACAAAAACCACCTACTATTGTCTTCTTTTAATATAAGAAAAACCTGTTTACAATCTTGTACTTGCGTAGACCCATACCAGTATGTAGGCATCCACCTGCAGAAGGATAAAACCTTCTCTCGTTCTCCAGCTTCTACTAGAAGGGAGCTACAACCCCTTGGCTCTTGTACTAGCTGATATATTTACTAGTACATAGGGGTCGGCCTACTGAAGGCTACAACCTTCACTCGTTTTCCAGCTGCTACTGGAAGCGAGCTACAACCCCCTTGGCTCTTGTACTAGCTGATATGTTTACCAATATGTAGAAACTGGCCTACAGAAGGCTATGACCTTCTGTTTTCCTCCAGGGACCATGTTTCATAAATTTTCATACTGGATACACCTGGAACACAACACCACAATCTGAAAGGCCAAGTTTAATCCAATTTTCATACGAGACCCATCAACAACATTGAAGCTCAAAATCAATCACCACTGCAATACAACCATTGCATTAACCAATCATTAAATACTCAATCATCAATCTCTGAATCACCCACAACTAAATAAACAGTCACCAGAACAAAGATCATAACCCAGAACTTTGAAACAACCACTAGAACCATCTGCAAATTCAGATATCATATTTCATAATGTATACGCTACTTTGATGAACAGAACCAGCATGTATACGCACTTTTACCAAAGCGAACCCGTGTATAGATCTGCAAATACTAACTTATCAACATCACAACTATTTCAGAACTCAGTCATACCCAGATCATAACATTTGTAGAATAAAACATGTGTTAGTATTTAGATCTAGTCTATCCATGATCAAACTGCATAATGATAATACATTCCAAGCTTTAAGATCCTGATCCACCATTTATCATCATCCCCATAGGTGCATCCTTAGTTCAGATCAAGTAAAGCATCACAAACCCACAACCTGCATACTAGGTCTCACACTTCATTAGATATTCAATACTTGCACACTTGACCTAATGATGTTCTCCTTCTTTTATATTTTTAGGCCTTTCTCAATACCATGGACCAAAACCACTTAGGACCAATACCTTGGACCAAATATTTGGGGTCAATGCCTCGGATTAGATACCTTGGAAAATGCCATGAATCAAAATACCATGGACCAAATACCTTGGACCGAAACTTAGTTTTTGAAGATATACATGCCTTTCCTTCTGTGAAAGTGCGTGTGTATGTTATACACTCCTTTTGGTCTGTTAACCCACGTGCATATGCTCCTTTGTCAAGATGAACCTGCATATACCTCTCTCTGATCATTAATTCTTTAATATTGACCTGCTGCACTATGATCTGACATCTGAGTGAGTTTCCATCAAGAACAACAACTGTATCATAATGCCAACAATATAGACCCATGATAGGATGACCATATGTGTAAATCCATCGTACAGATGATTTATTACTCTCCTGAAATTGCAGTCCAGATGGATGAAACTAGATCTGGGGTCTTCTATCTTATCTAATCGTTTGCTCAAGTACGATTCTAACCATGTGAACATGTGATCTGAATTCAAACATGAGAATACATCGTCTGATTACTAGCCAATGATGTAAGTTGTTAATAGACATGAGAGATATCATCGATAATGATAATGATTCTCAAGGTACTACAATACATTCTGCATGGTGTGAATAGATATTTTGATGTCAAAGACTGGATAAAGTCTTTCAATCGAAGGCCAGTGATGTTAGCCTATCGCCGGAAGTGAGAAACTTGCCATTTATCTATGCAAGACATAAGGTACTGGAAGGGTGTTTCTAAGTCAACTTCTTGGATAAAGTGTTGATGTCAACAAGAAGCGACTCATCGTAGGAAGGCCTTCATGTATCCCCCATCAACGACATGAAACGAGTCTGATGATTTTGAAGACATAATGTGACTGACAACACAATGTTCAAGAATGACAATCATGAAAATGAAGGTTTATGAGTATTGCAAAGGATGAAGTTTACTGAGTGAATTCTCTTGAACATGTCGGCGACACTGAATGAATTGGCAACATTGAGCCAAAACCAAGGTGATGGATGGTGTGATAGACCATAAATATGATAACCATCAAGCAGATAACCCAACCCAAATAGTCATAAAGATGAAGTGAAAGTGACATGTTCAAGAGCGACTTGCTAACATAAAGTAATTTATCCCTTTTCCTATTTTCCCCAGTCATTGCTGACCAGTACCTATTTATTTTTTTAAACAAGCTTGAGGAAGATAGCACATGCTTGTACTATAATTCCACCCTTCGGGTGAATCCATCACTATGCAATGTTTTAACAAGACTAGCGAAGGTGAAACTCGGTTTTGTCATGATGGACAAGTTTGTCGCTATTTGATGTTTTAACAAGTTTAATGACAATGAGAACTAGGTCCTTTTCATGTTTAGAGAGTTTGAAAAGGGACAAACAAAAACTCCACAAGTTCTTTTTCCTAATTTTTTCTCTCAAGTCCGAAAAGGCATAAAATAATACAAGAGATAACCTATTAACCATGTTTGATCAATGTATTGCTTTTTCGTAAGTAATTTATCTCAGTCCGGAAAAGGGTTATATGGAATTTGTTATCAATTTGTTATATGGAATTTGTATCTATGGATAAATACAGTTTCCTTAAGTGGGTAGTTACACTTAGAACAACAGAAAGAAAGTGGTTTAACCTATTCCTATAATAGATAGATGAGATGAGGGAACTTACTTGTGATCTTTCGCTTCCTTGATCTTCTTTGAATTGCTCCTGTCGCTCCCACTCGAATTAAATACGCTCAATTGGTACCTGTTAAAAGAAAAAGAAGACGACAATGATCAAAGTACACAATCTATCTACTATAAATAAATGGAATCGACAACACTGAAACATATTTTCATCATAGATATGAACACAAATATGGGAAAAGGAACAAACAACTTTATTGATGTAGAAAGAGGAGTTACACCCAATGCGGTTCGATCCCGTGTCAGTGATCCAGCTTTAGTCCAAAACCTCGTCACACTAAAAAAACCTCAATCCAGCATAACATTAATTGAAATGAACTCAAATCTCAAACCAACAATATTTCTCTACAATCTTCGAATTCCAGCCTCTTGATCACTATTGTGAGTGGTCAATTTATAGGGAAATGCAGGTGGTTATGTTATAAATTGGGCATTGAATGGTTTTCCAAAATTGGAGTTAGTTTCCATGGAGAAAGGAATGAGAGGATAGAGGGGTAATTGATCCATATCCTATCCAAAGTCAACCCCATAGAATGAGAGAAGGGTTGGGCATCCTTATAGAATGCTCTAGAAACAGAGAATATTCCCAGAATCCAATGCCAATTTTGCTCATTCTCGCCCAGTGCAAGTCAAAGTGGGCCTAAGTGCACTACAATGTAGGCCTGAATGGGCTTACCTGCTCTGTAGTGTAATTACCCTTGATCAAGATTGCGCTAGTGTCCCGATGAGGCATTTTAGTGGGGTTTCAAGCTAGGAAACTTTGATGGATGGAAGCATTCAATTTGATGACTTGTCTAGGGCATGTAACAACTAAATAAGGGTTTGACGAGCTCTAATTGTACTGATATGATTATCGAGAGTGATGTGCCCAAATAGACCTATAACAATGGCAATGACCAACAACTCAAAGTCACTCTCATAGGCCTTTGTGCCAACATCTATGGAATTTTCTCAGTAGACTTGTGCAAGTGACCCTAATATTTGTGCCACTTTTCTAGCCCAGAATCACAACCTTTACCCGAAACTTGTTACAACCTTTAGAATCAATAAAAAATGATAACAATGCTGATAACTTAAAATCAATCTTAGTACTAGGCTTGAGCATTCCCAACCAAGATTGACATTCTGTCAAAGACTTGGCATCAATGCGACCTATAGGTCTAGGATACAAGAGAGAGCATAGATGATTGATATAACTTATGAAACATAACCAGAAGTATCACCTCATATTATGATTGAACTAGTGCATCATAACATGCATCCATCCATTTAATAGTTACAAGTAAATAGATGAAATAACCATGACATAAACCAATAATTCAACTAGGCTTATAACCAACATAAAACCATAAAAATATCAAAGATATGACAAAAATTAAATCCACATGCAAACCAGTGCAAAATTAAGAGAACTTCACTTTTAATATTCATAGGCAAACCCAACCAGGTTCCGGACTTCCACATATCACCCGACCATAGACATGGCTGAACCAAATATCTCTTTCAACTAGTGTTGGGCCTTACTTACTGATGTAAATCAAGCTTCAATTTCTCTATCAACCCGCGTAGGTACACTTAGAGGTGCTATCTAATATATATAGATCTAGAAGGATTTAGTTTCTAAATGATAGCTTAGTGTGGAAAAATCAACAATGCTCTTTTACAAGAGGTTTCTCTTTGTCTTTTTAACACTTAAGCATTTACTTAAATGAAACAAATATAATTGTCTATATGGAAAATAGAGTCCTAATTACTTATCACACAAAACAATGATTGAAATATGTATCTTTGGAGATCAAAAATAGTGGAACCTCTTACAAGGTTTAGTCAACAAATGACCAATTGAGCTCTGCAACTACAAATCACAACCAATGAACAGTAAACTATAAATCAAGTTGTGAGATAAAAACCATGAAATAACAAGCACAATTGTCAATTTGAAGATGAATATCAATTGAGGTTTTCTTACAAAACTCTTTCACAAAAGATGTGGATCTCTTCAACTAACCATTTCCAATTTTATAAACTTGCAGCATATGAATTGAACGACAGTTCTAAGTATCAGATCTATCTATGCAACTATAAAAGAGAATTCAAGGAAAAGTGCAGCAGCTATATAGTGGGGGCCCTCCACACTTTGCAAGCACACCTTATACTAATTCAAATGAAGAAAAATACCGAATCTTAAACATAAATATGGACTCCAACACTGTATCTCTGTATTCAAGTTTGGAAATAAAAAATACATAAACTGTATTTTCAAGTTTCTCATGTATCAACAACTACTAAACTACACAATTCCCCTTTTGAGTTATTTATCATAAATGTTCACAACAAGAGGAAGCTATTCATACTCCTTGTAATCCTAATTAAATCCTAACAATTACATCAAAGGAGGTCGAATTAGTTCAAATCCTCAATTTGATAAAAATCCCCAAAATAGAAAAATTTGTTCACAAAATTTGGAATTTTTTCTAAAATGGTTGGGTTTGACCAGCGTTGACTGACCATCTATATTTTTCAAATCTGAGAGTGGATAGGTATTCTAACATATTTATACATTTAGGATCAAACCCCATGTCTTCGAATTTGCCATCCTCTCCTGCAACATGTCAAACCTTGAAGCCATTACAGGAAGTTACAACAACTTGTAATTTTCTGGAAATTTTCAATTTTAACACAAAATTCCTAAGATTAATTCCAAGATAAAAATAGTGGAAATAACATTATATCAATGAGCTTCTAAGGAATATGGAGGAAATTTAAAGGCTAAATAAAGGAAAATGATGAATAAAAGAGGGTTTTTACATAACATAATCAATCATAAATTAGTACCAACATCTCCCTCAAACACAAGACTTTGCATGTCCTCATGCAAATGAATTCTAACCTGTCAAATCCTTCCCTTTGCTTCTGCTTCTACTTATACGTTTTTTGCCTAGGGTAAAGCATCGATGTTCATCTGGGCCTTGTATTCAGTTTTCAAAATTTGGTATTTTGTTTTAATGACCTTCTTCTGTTTGTATAATTTATATGCCCTCTTACCAATCTGAACCTTATAGGCTTGGAGTCTCCTGACCTTCTTATTCAACTTCTCATTTTCATTTAGAAAATTTTTACTTTGTGTTCTAAGGGTTTCATTTTCTTTCTTCACAACTCTTTCCAGAATTTCAGACTCCATAAGTTGTTGCTGTGATTTTTCAATTTTCCTTTCCAATTTTCTTTTCTTTTTGCCTGAAATTTTTTGTTCCTGTGGTTCTTTGTCCTTTCCCTTTGTTTCCAATTCCTATATATAATCATACTGAGGCTACTATAGGATGTCACCTTCTTCCAATGTTTTCCCTTTTTCTCCAAATTTAGTCTTCCTAGACCTCCTTTCATAGGTGGTAAAAATCTTATCCTTCTTAGCTTTCTCAGTTTCTTCCCTTACCATTTTTATGGTTTTTACACTACTGGATGGAGTAGAGGTATTAGGTATGTGCTCTGAAAATTCCTCTTCTACATTATCCACATCAACCAATAATTCTGGATCTTGTTGCCCTTCTTGTTCCTCTTCATCTGCTATAAATTCATTGGCAACCATAAATCTTTTCCAAGATAATCCTATCTTTTGCAATTCAAACTCAATTAAAATTTTCACCAAGTCAAAATGATATAAGCTCCTATCCATGTTACTTCTCTATTTTTGTATAGTTTTGGACATCTTAGTTAAACTTTGTAGAAAAAAATAAGGTAAACTTATAACACAATCTCCCCTTAGATGCATAAAAAAATTGATATGATAAAGAAACACTATACTGTATTTGCCCTCACATGTTATGAATTTTTGAATGACATAAACTATTTCAACCCAAGGATGAACAAGCCAACTCCTAGGAATTCATTTCTTCCAATTAACTGCTGATGCTCTTGATTTAGATAAAAAAACGTGTCCACAATTTCTCCTTAAACTGCTTAGTTTTGAAATATTTCTCTCCCCCTAGACTTATGCCTATAGATTGGGTAATTGTATCCTCTGAAACTCTAAAGGATGGGTTCCCTACCATGGCTCTATCTCCAGTGAAAGAATAAGAAAATTCTCTGGTTGTTAACTCATTGTGGCCATTAAATTTTTCCAGAAAAACTAATTACTATTTTTCTCTAAAGATGTCTGCACAGTCTTTATGTAGTTTAGAAATATCAATTTGTTTCGATTCGGTTCTATTTTCCATGAGAACTATTTTAATTTTACCTTGCTCTATAAGAAAAATTGACCAAAGTTAAAAAAAAAACTACTTGGTCCTACGTTGACTTGAATGTCGTTCTTTTTCCTTAAATTTCTCGTCTCCGTTGTAGTGAAAACAACTGCTATCCTCAAATGGAACCTCCTTTTAAATTCTCAGTTGGTCTTGTGTAATTTTTCCCTTAAGACTCGTATGTTGACATTTCCATTGTCAACATACTCGTAGCTTTCGTTATTACACTTCACACATTCCCCAAGAAGGGTTTCTCAGGTGTTTGGGGTTCCAGAAATAGAGAAGATGCTTGTCTATGCATTCATCTTGCTCTCCTTATTACAATTCATGCATGCCTCAAGGAGGATTTCTCAGACATTCAGGTTTCTAGAAATAGAGCAATGCTTTTCGACGTATTCGTGCTTTATCAAACATCAATGAACACAACGTTCAGCACTAATGAACCTTTCCCACAACGTTCAATAGTAATGAACCTCTCCTTCAACACAATACTAAGTAATGATAAGACCAATGGTTATTGTCTAGTCAATTTAACGTCTTAAATTGCTCTACATAAATTATCAATCCGGGTATCGTAAACTGATGAAGTGTGGCGCACCATATGTGCTTAGTTAACCTTTTTCTTACTTCGTTGTTTTATAGATTTTATTTTGTTTTGGGGTTTTGTTTTTGTTGGTTTCCTAAAGTATCTAATGGAAATGGAAATCCTATTCTAAGGTTTTAAGAATACTTTTAAAGGTCAAGTATGGATGTAGATTTCAAGACAAAGTCTATGTCCCTAATGGTAACTTCCAAAACCTAGCACTTCAAAAGATCTTAAAACATGTTATTGATGGAATTAGTACTTAAACAAAAGTGTAATTATGAAGCTACTTCAATCAAACAAAAGATGAAATACTGATCAAAGTTTTCAAAAAGGTTTTCAAACTTGCAATGATGA
>APFE031272274.1:22124-84718 GCA_000404065.3 Pinus taeda | reverse complement strand
ATGTCCTCATGCAATATATATTACATTAACTCTTTCGATCCTTGAGCTTTGGCTTAACTTTGCATGATATCATTTGATAACTTCATATTTCTGCAAAGTGTTTTACTTGAATTGTTACATGGTTGGTTCTTGTGTTACAACCATTTTTCTTTTTGTTGTTACCTTCTATTTTGATCTTTGAGCTTTGCATAATGATATTTGATTATTGTTGCAAAGTATATCTTTATTGGATTGCATAATGGTTGGTTCTTGTGTGACAACCATGATTTTGTTTGTATCCAATTTATCCTTTAAGCACATTTTTTTTTTGAAAATCCATTGTATGCTCATTATAGCAATGTAATAATTAATATATGTTGGAAGTATGTGGGCTCCTGAATATGATATGGACATGGCAAGATATGAATATGAATGTATTCCCCCCCTCAATTGATGGTATTGGCAATTTTATGAAATGAGGAAGAGAAATGTTTTTCCAACAATTATCATTCTAGCTTTTTATGGAATTCTATGGTCAAAAGTTAGAAAATGACGTACCTTCACTTACCCTTTGGAATGGATGAATTGTATGTGTGGTGGCTGCAAAATTCTGATCATATTCTTCTTCAAGTGGCTGAACAAGAGGAGTCATGGATAAAGAGATAAGATGAATTTTTATTGATTCTACTAAAACTTGTTGAATCTGTTCCAAAATGCTGAAAATAATAGTCTTCATGTCTTCAAAACTCATTGGCACAATTCCTACTATGTGAAAAGATGTTTTGATGTCGAACGTAGTAGGAAATTGTTGGCTTAGTGGCCATTAATGGATGCCACTAGTCAACACGAGAACTCTCACCATTGATGACAATGAGAGTCAAGATGCCCAAACACATCTTGCTAGGTACGAATGAATTTGTCGATGTCAAGTCACCTAGAAGATCTGATGAACAAGGGACATTAATGTATTCCCATTGTTTGTCAGCATGAGGACTTGCCATTAAGGCATGCAAGCCTCAAGGTGTTTTTACAAAGAGCTTAGACTCAAAGGACTATGGACTCAATAATTTGCATTGAAACATGGCTTATTTGCGGAATGAAAATGACAGGAAATGAAAGATGAAAATGGAAGATGGCAATGGAGAGTGGAAATGGAAATAGACAATAAGCATGTGAATGAGCCTCTTACTTTTATTTGTGGGTTATGAATGGACAAAAAGGTATGGAAAGTGTATGTGAATGTAAATGGAAAATATGGAGGAAAATGAGATGAATGGTTTATTATGAAATATGGATGTGATGGAGACAATAGTATATGAAAGTTTTTCAAGTGTTTGGATTTGATTTTGCATCAACATATTTCCTCTTTGTTGCTAATCATCCTTTTATGAAACAAATTGGTCTCTTAAAGAGACACCATTCTCTTGTAGTTATTTGTCCTTCCTCCTGGAATCTGCAAAAAAAAACTAATACTTCTTCTGCAATAGAATGTAAGGTTATCAAAGAAGAGAAGTGATCAATCTCTATAGTTATGATATTTACACACAAAACTAAGAATTCATATTAATGAAACAAGCTCTTAAAAGAAAAATCAAAAGAATTTATACCTGCTTTGGAATTGGTGCCCAAGTTGAATGTTTTTTTTTTTTTTTTTTTTTTTTTTTTTTTTTTTTTTTTTTTTTTTTTTTTTTTTTCAGCAATTTATTTCATTATTTTCCATTTCAAACTCTACTGATGGATTTCTCGTTGTGTAGATCTTTCTGAGATCTTTCCAATGGTACTTAAATCATCAAAATCGGATTTTGTGTGAGAACGATAGGTTGATTTGAACAATGAGATTTTTCTAGCTGCGGAATTGGACTTTAGCTACGAAATGTGCACGGTTTATGTAGCTAAGAATCTTGAATACAAAGTTAGCCATTCATCTTTCATTATCAGCCAAAAATTAATCAATACCTCCAGAAAAGTGAGCAAATAAGTTATTCATTTCATTTATTCAAAATTTTTATTTTTATTTTTTCTTGACATGCAGCGACTTAGTGTGGCGACTTAGTGATAACACAATTTGACTTCCCTTTGACCAGGGTATTTTTCATCGAATTAGATCAAATGAATAGGACACCATTCATGTACTGACATTCCTCCAGCTACCCATGTGGCTTGTTTTGCTTGATGACACCTGCAACGTAGAGTTTAACAAAATAGCCGCGGAAAGTTGAATCAGCTGCAGAAAGTGGCTGAAACAGTCAACTATCAGACACATATCCCTGATTGCCTCTTTTATCTAGCTAAAGAAAGTTCAAGTCCAAGTGTGTTCAACTGATTTAGCTCTCCCAATGAGCCCCAATTTTTTTTTTTAATTTTTTTTAATTTATTTTTCAAAAAAATAAAATAAAAATTGTGTAATGGTATGCTGCCTTGGAATTATTAAGGTCCATTCTGTCTCTTACAACATAGATACTCAGAAATTAATTTCAAGTGTAAAAACATGCTGCTTTGGAATTGTAACGTTTTCTTTTCTAGTCACAAACAAAATAATTGGCAATAGTCATTACAACGTTTTCCAGTAACTTGACGTCTTTTTCCAGATGGTTATATATTAACAAGTTTAAAGCATATTACAGCATGAAGAATACTCAAAATTGTACAAGATAAAATTTTATGAAGTGGAACAACTTTCTCCTTGACTATGAACTTGGTTATCAAAATGGGCAAAAAAAAAATTCGATAGCAGTCCTGTATATAATCTATGGCAATCAGATGCTGGTGACATGAATTTCTCGGTCCATGAACCTGCATAAAATATAACAAAGTTATTTAAAAGGTAATAAATGGTTTTATTTTCCAATTTTCCGCTTTACTTTGGTCGTATATTTCATCAACAATAAACACAACTGCCGTATAATTTTTTTGGACACGTTTTTGCTGTGGGTCATGAAACTGAGCACAGTGATGCGTTGCATGGGACTATCAGTCATTAAATACGTGTAATTAAGCTTTAATATCAGCACATAGTTGATTCCTAATTATATTTTTCTTCCTCAGGCACGCGGAATTACATCACAGCCTGTTCATTTAATTGAAATTCCGTTTTTTTTTCACGCGATAATAAAAAATGCGCTCCAAAGAACCATGAATTTCTCCCAAACCGCCATGAATCGCTTCAAACGGTTTCTGGGTTATCTAATTGACCCAGCTAATGAAAAAACCCATGTTTTATTTTCTTCAAATTCGCCCCCTTTTGGGAAAATCGCGCGTTTGAAGTTAGACATTTTTCTCTGTTTTGCGTTTTCTTGAATTGCTGCATTCGGCTATGAAATTTCGAATCAGAGGTAAGACAATACACCTTTGTTTGATAGTGGTAGTTTGCAAATTGTTGATCCTTATTGGAAATCCATGTGGAGGACAAGAAATTTCCAATCCAACCATAGGAAAGGCACACTAATGAGGAATGCACTATTTGAAGAATCATGAAGCCATTTCATAAAGAAAAGTGGGGAATCGCTGAACAAAACGATAATTGAGAGACTACACATGGGGTTTGTAATGTTGAATTGAAGTCGTTGGATTGGGAACAATCGACATGTTGAAGCCATGGAAATCATATTGCAAGGTCAGCGAAGATGCATCGGTTTGACTTATTGGTAGCATGAGGGATCCATACAAAGTGGACGTGAAACTGTTGTGGAGTGTATTCCAGGGTGAAGATATCATCAATAAAGACCATAGGAGTCATGCCATTGAGTTGCTTTTTATTTTTTCTTTTTTTTCTCTGAAATTGTAAAATTTATAAAAATGATTAATGGTTTTCAATTTCAGGCAGCAAAGACTTCAAGGTAAATATGTTAAAAACAGGACTTTTATTGAGGTCTTAGGCTGGTTTTTCATCGATCTAAGCTGGATGACTAGGATAGGATCCATGTCGCGACAATTCTGGAGATGCCCATGTGGTTGGTTTTTTTATTGGATACTTATAACCTATTAAACCTTGAAACAGCTGCGGAATTCTCAACTAGCTGCGGAATCAGGGCACTTTCCGCAGCTAAGTTACAAAACCTTATTAAAACATGATACAGTGTTTTGAGGACCACTACAAACCATAACTAGTCAATTTTGGACAATTTGAACCTATCAAAGCAGTTGGGTTTCATTTTTTTCCCTTTTTTTTGAATCAATTGAAATGAAGAAGTTTATTTTGTCTCCTCTTTTCTTTCTTTTTTCTTTTTTTTTTAGGCATAACAATCTTTTTTCTGATCTTCTAGATCACACAAAGTGCAGGAGGAGAACATACTCAAGAATTATTAAATTTTTTTTTTTTTCACTTAACAATCCTTTTTCTGATCCTCTAGATTACACAAAGTGCAGGAGGAGAGCATACTTAAGAATTATTAAAAAATTTTCAGATGTAAGAAATAAGGTCTCCTAATTACACTTCCCCGGCAACGGCGCCAAAATGTCTAGTCAATTTAATATCTTAAATTGATCTACATAAATTATCAATCCGGGTATCGTAAAATGATGAAGTGTGGTGCACCATATGTGCTTAGTTAACCTTTTTCTTACTTCGTTGTTTTATAGATTTTATTTTGTTTTGGGGTTTTGTTTTTGTTGGTTTCCTAAAATATCTAATGCAAATGGAGATCCTATTCTAAGGTCTTAAGAATACTTTTAAAGGTCAAGTATGGATGTAGATTTCAAGACAAAGTCTATGTCCCTAATGGTAACTTCCAAAACTTAACACTTCAAAAGATCTTAAAACATGTTATTGATGGAATTGGTACTTAAACAAAAGTGTAAATATGTAGCTACTTCAAACAAACAAAATATGAAATATTGATCAAAGTTTTCAAAAAGGTTTTCAAACTTGCAATGATGAAATCAATTACTATGAGAAAATAAAAATGTACCTAAATTCTAATTAAACCAAACAGTGAGCTAGTGACTATGAAACCAAGTATCCTTGCTGCTATATAAAAAGAAAACTGAACTTAAAGCAATTAAAAAACTGTAAGCAAAGTAAACGAAATCATATTACATCAACTCATATTCTGACCCCTCACCATTCGACTCGCTCTGGCTATAGGAGGTAATCATAAACAAATTGAGTAATCTGATATCTAAATTGCATAAAATGAAACTAAGATCAAACTATGCACTCATACTTCAATCCCTCACCATTCGACTCGCTCTGGCTATAGGAGGTAACTGAAAATGACATGAGTAATCTAATCACTAACTTGCAGAAAAATAAACTAATATAAAACTACGCATTCATACTTCAATCCCTCACCATTCGACTCGCTCGACTATAGGAGGCAGCTGAAAATGACATGAGTAGTCTAATATCTATCTTGCAGAAAAGTAAGTGAACAAACAGTGCTGGAATTAGAACTAAGAAAATAAATCAGCAGAAGAACAAGATAATTGCATCATGTCATTAGTCATTAAAAAGCTATGTGCATTATTAATCTACAGTCAATTGGTTGAACACACTTGCATGAATGAAAAATCTAATCTATCAAACTTGAAAGCAATCAAATGACATAATGAAATCAAAGCAAAAATTTACAAAATGAATCTATCTACCTTACATTCAATATGCTCCATGACATCTACTTCACATCTCCTTCCATGTTGAGAACATCAAAGCTTTATTCAAATTCTTCAAAATTACAAAGTACAACAAAGCTCTCCAAAGCTTTTAAAAGCCATCAAGAAAGAACTACAAACTCCAAGCTAAATAACTAAAAGCCAAGCCAAGCTAGCTGAGACTAATAAGCTAAGCTAACAAATGAAGGAGAGAGATCTCCTATTTATATAAAAAGATGACAAGCCATCTCATTAATGAGAGTCCATGAATCTCTCCTTCTACCTCTAGAGTCCTAATCAAAATAGGAACTGATAAGACACATGTCTTCTTAGAGTTACAATACAATTTAGGAGATGTGACACATATCCCCATGATCCCATAATTATTTCCACTCAAATTCGAATTTGGCTTTAGAGTGCCACATAAGGGTCATCTAGAAGTCTCCTTTCAACCTACACATGTCAACAATCTCAACCCATTTGTTAGGTATAAGCTTATGCACATTATTTCCTAATTTTTAACCACAAATTCACTTAAAAGGCTTAGAATTAATAAAGATTGGAAAAACATAAATGTGGCCCAATGATAATGAAAGTGGGATGAATGTGGTGACATAGTAGTGAAATGGAGTTGAAATAATGGACATAATAGTGAAAGTGTAATGGAAATGAATGAAATTTTCAAGACTCAACAGTTATATGGAATAGTCACATTCAAAATGATGAGTTTCATTTCTTCATAATGGTATGGTATGAACCCTAGCTGAGATTGTGAATAACTACGAAATCCTTGTTATGATGACACTTTGTCATAATAACCCTGTTATGAAACTATATGTTGCTCCTTGTTATGATGACACTTTGTCATATCATCCCTCAAAACCCTTTTCAATCAAAACATTTCATCATAACATATGCATTTTGTCAAAAAACATTTGGTTAAAAACCATACATTTTTTTACATTGCTATTTAAATATTTGAACTTGGACTGCGTACCTCAGAAATGTATGATTTGTGACTGTGTTTGACTAGATCTGACAAAGTTTGTTTTAGTAGATCTGTTGGCACATTTGACTGATGTATTGGAGTATAGGCTTATGAAGTGAAGTGTTATGTACAAGATAAAGAAATAGGATATATAGGTTAGGGTGGATAGTTTTTAAGAGTAGGAATAAATCCTATAGGAATAGAATACTGAGTATAGGTTTAGGGATCAGGCTATTTGGCTGAGTGAAGGATAGACTAAGTGAATATGATATAGGATAGGCTGAATGATTGAGAAATTGAAATCAATAAATGTCATTAACCACTATTTAAAAATTGAAATTAATAAAAGAAGTTCAAGTATTAAAATGAAAATTTTGTATAGCCTTCAAATGTTTCCTTGTTGAAACTTAACCCTACTTGACTTATTCGATGTGTACAGGACATGCCATAATTTGATGATGAAGTCTTCTTCTTCTTAACAGGTCCCTTCTGAAAGATTATCAAGCGATAGGTCCCTTTTGCTGATGTGTTCTAAATTTAGGTTGAACAAATCCTTCTTGAGAAACAATGAACACCAATCCTCTGTTGAAAAGTCCACTGAAAAATGAAAATAAAACAAATTCCTTCCTCTACTGTAATGAAATTCTGAAAATAAGGAGATTAAAAAGCATGAAAAAGTTCAAACTTTCTCCTCCCCTGTTGATCATATGACTTGTCCTCAAGTCATCAATTTGAAATTCAAATAGTCAAAGGCTTTTATTTTGAAGTAAAAATGAAGTAGAATGAATTCTTACTGGCCAATTCCTTGGTTTTCCTATAAGAATTCAAGTTTAGAGTGTGCTAGATTCTGGTTTTCACATCTAAATTGTTATTGTTTTCTTCTTCTTATTTTTTAATTTTAATTTTTTTTAATTATTTATTACTTTGTTTTGAACTTTAAAGTAGAAAAATGACTAAGGCATAGACATCATAGCAGACTACTATACTATCTGAACCTCATTTTGTTGTGTCATTGTTTTCATGAAATATTCTTTGTTGACAGGCTTGTGGTAGATCTTCAGCCTGTGTCCATTTACTGTAAATGTTCAACCTTCTTGGTCAATGGTTCTGAGTTTGATTGATCCATTTTGGAAAACTTCAAGTATTTCATAAGGGCCCATCCAATGTGTTGTGAATTTGGCTTTGTAGTCTTTAAATTTGGAGTCAAATAATAGAGCCCAGTCACCAAATTTAAACTCTTTCTTCTTGATTATTTTATCATGCCACTGTCGTCTTTGTTGCTAGATCAGTGTTGTCATTTCTACTGCTTGTTGTCTCATCTCATCCAACTGATTCAATTGGATAATTCTTTCTTGATATGCTTCAGAGAGTTCAATGCCTAAGTCTGCTACCAATTTGTAAGTATATTTGAAATTCTATTGGCATCATGACTTCTTTGCCATACACCAACTGATAAGGTGTAAACCTTGTTGTGTTTTTCCACGTGATTCTATATGCTCAGAGTGCCTCACTGAGCTTATATTCCCAATATTTTCTATTTGTTGCCGCTATTTTAGTCATGATCCTTCCAATGTCTTGTTTGTAGATTCCACTTGGCCATTGGCCTGTGGATGGTAAGGTGTAATCCTTCTATGTTTGGTTTTGTACTTGTCAGTGATGTCTTGAATCAATCTAGAAGTGAATTGAGTCCCCTGGTCTGTTACTACCTATCTAGGTGCTCCATATCTAACAAATATTTCTTCAAAAAGGAAATTAACCACTGTTTGGTCAGTTTCCCTTACAAGTGCCTTTGCTTTTGCCCATTTAGTCACATAATCTTTACATACCAAGATGTACTTTTTCCATTTGGAAGGTGGATTAATGGGTCCAACAAAGTCTAAAGCCCATTTTTCAAATGGCTCTAGATGTACCTATGGCTATAGTGGCATCTCATCTTAGGTAGTTGGTCTACCCATGCATTGGTAGCTATCACAACTTCTCACATACTTCTTTGAATATTTGAAAATTGATGGCCAATAGTAGCCAAGGCTAAGGATTTTGTGTGCTATCCTCTTGGTTGCAAAATGGAGACCACAAGGTTCGTCATGACAAGATTTTAGTATGTCAATAATTTCATCCTCTCTGATACATCTTCTAATAATTAAATCATAACCAGTATAAAACAATTCTCCATTAACCCATGAATATCTTGCACTTTGCTTAATCAATATTTTCTTCTCCTTTGAGTTGAATGATGGAGGTATCTTCCCTGTGGACAAGTAACTAGCTAAATCAGAAAATCATGGTGTTAATATTGAAATTGCAAATACATGTTCATCGGAAAATGAATCTTCAATTGGAATAACTTCACTTGGATTTTGTAGTCTAAGAAAGTAATCTACTACTTGGTTCTCTTTCCCTGGTCTATCCGACACTATGAGATTAAATTCCTACAGTAATAATAATCATCTTGTGATCCTGCCATTAGTTATAGGTTTGTTCATTAAGTATCTAATGGCAAAGTGGTCAGTGTGAACAAAGACTTCATAACCAATTATGTAGTGACAAAATTTGTTCACAGCATGTATGATTGCCAGCATTTTCTTCTCAATTACTGTGTAGTTGAGTTCAGCAGGAGTCAAATTTTTACTAATAAAGTAAATGGCATAAGTTAAACCATTGTATTTCTACCCTAATGAAGCCCCTATTACTGTAATGGATGCATCAATGGAGATCTGAAAAGGTGAAGTTCAATTGGGTCCCCTCAAAACTGGAGTTGTGGACAATTTATCTTTAAGTTTCTCAAAAACATTTTGACAAGCATCATTCTAATTGAAAGGTAAATCTTTTGGAAGAAGCTTAAACAAAGGCAAGGCTATCTTACTAAAGTTTTCAATAAATCTCCTATAATAGCTTGCATAACCAAGAAATCTTCTTACATCTTTTTGATTTGTTTGAATTTGCATTTTGACAATAATTTGGATTTTGGTTTGACCTACCTTGATTCCCTCAGAAGAAACATGATGTCTTAAGAATATTCCCTCATTCAAAATCATATAACGTTTTTCATTACTTAAAGACAAGTTGGTTTCTATATATCATTTTAAAACTTTCTCAAGATTTTGCAAAGAATGGTCAAAGGAATCACCATATACTGAAAAATCATCCATATAGACCTCAACACATTCATGAACCAGATCGACAAATATTGCTAATACTGCTCTCTCAAATGTTGCTGGAGCATTGCACAAGCCGAATGGTAAAACTTTGTAGGAATATGTGGCCCAGGGATAGGTAGATGTTGTTTTGTCTTGATCTTCTAAGGCTATGTTGATCTGATTGTAACTGCTAAAACCATCGAGGAAGGAAAATGACATTTTTCCAGCTAATGTATCCGAAACTTGGTCAATAAATGGCAATGGAAAATAGTATTTAAGGGTGGCTTTTTTTCAGTTCTCTGTAGTCAATACAAACTCGCCACTTACCATTTTTCTTGGGGACTATCACTAGTGGAGATACCCACTGGCTTTCAGAGATGGGGTAAATGAAATTTACTTTCAGTAGCTTCTGCAAGTCATCTCTTACAATCTCTTTAAGCATGGGGTTCATCCTTCTCTGTGGCTGCCTCACTGGTCAAATACTAGTGTCTGTATAGATATGGTGAGTGCAAGTTTCCAGGTGAATTCCCGGCATGTCAGTGTAGTCCCAAGAAAATGCCTTTTGGTATTTGGTTAGCAAATCAAGCAATTTCTATTCCTAAGACGAATCTAAAAATGCTCCAATGTTCATTGTTTTTCTGGGCTGATTTCTACAATCTTGCTTTGTGTGTTTGTAATGGAGTTGATTGGAAAGATATCTTCAAATAATGTTTTCAAAGAATATATGGTACAAGTTTCCTGAAAGCTCTGTGCCAATATTTGATCTGCAGTAGTGGATTGTTAATTTCTCAATTCCTTCAAAACATTAGGTTGAGAGATAAACATTACTACCAAATCTTCATTATTGTCTTCCCCGAAATCATAAATTTGATTGATGCTTAAAATAGATTGTATTTCTTCCCTATCATTGTATTTTTCATCAAGCCATAGGTTATGTATTACTATTGGAGCTTGGGATGATGGGTATAAGGTAGGTTGTTTTCTCTCTGTTCCTTTGGAAATGATCATATTACCCAATCTACACCCAATAAATGCATCAATAACTACCAACCATGGTATGCCAAGTATGAGAGGGTGTCCTCCTAAATTTGACTTTGGCTGGAGAACTAGGAAATCAACTAGATACTCCCAAGGGTCTAGTGAAACAATTATATCTTCCAATATCCATTCAAGAATGACTTTAGAGTGATCTGCTAATTCTAAAACAATTGGTGTTGACTATAAATTTGCTAGCAATAAGTTTTTGATTATATCCAATGTCATGACATTTATTGCAGCTCCCAAATCAATGAAAGTATTTGGAATGGAGAATTTTTTGATGATTGCTGTAACTCTAGGTATACTAGGGTCAACATATTTCTCCATAGAAATGACATTTGACATAAGGCCAACTAAATTGCCAATAAGAATGGTCTGTGGATTAAATATTTTGTTTGCAGGCTTTCTAAGATAGAGTTCTTTGATGGCTTTGGTATAGATTGAAATATCCTTAATTTCCTGGAGCAATGGCATTTTTACGTACACATTTCTCCACTCATCCACAACATTGAATTGTGGAAGAGGTGTGGTTAATTTTTGTTGATGTAACCGCTCAAGATAAGGAGGTGACTTCAATGTCCTAATTTGTTTACCTTGTTCTGATTCATATTGTTTACTGTGTGTTGGAAATTTGTGTTCATTAGTTTTATTCGAACTCTTTTTCATTGAAACAGGTGGAGGTGAAGGTTTTGTGTGAAGAGTTCATCCAGATCTAAGTTCTATGTTTTGCAGAGGTAGAATTTGGTACAATGGTCCCTCATCCACACTGTACATTGGTCTGTCCAATCAATTATTTGGATTAGCTACTAGTTGAGCAGATATTTGTGTAGTTTTAGGAGGTTGATTAGATGGTAATTGTATTTGTGGTTGATTCATTGGTGGAGGAGTAGGTAAGGTTTTTTGAGGATTTTTTTGTTGATAAGTAATTGGTTGTTGAGGGTATTGCTGTGTGTACTATGGTGGATATGGCTGAGAGTGTTGTCGTTGATATTGTTGAGGATATGGGTTTGGAAATGATTGTTGATATTGCTGAGGTGGTTATTGAGGAAATTGCTGAGGATGTGAATATTGTCTCCATCCCTGTTGTGGATAAGGTTTCTGCTACTGATTAAACCAATTTTGCCATGACATAGGTACATTCCAAGAATTCTAAATAGGCATTTGATAATTTGCTGGATTTGGATTTTGAAACATACCTGGAGGTCTTGGCTGCCATTGTCTCCGAGCTCCCACAAAATATAATTTCTCCATCTCTACATTAGCTTCTAAATTATAAATCTACAAAACTTTCATCATAGAGCAGTCATTAGTGTCATTATTTTCTGTACAAAACCCACTGACCTGAATGTTATCTAATGGACATTTTTTCAAAGCATGTTTTTTTCGACATTTAGGACAAAATATAGACAACACTTGTTCTTGTTCATCTTGTATTTTCTTTTCTTTCAGAGTGTCTATTTGATTTCCCAAAGTGCTTAAGAGGTCTGTTTTAAAATCTTCAAATAGATTTCCTAGTTCAGCTCTGGTAATATATCTTGTGGCAGATTTAGTGATACTAGATGTCGTAGTTCTTCTTCCATTTCTTGCTCTAATTCTGGAGTACTTCTGACACAAGTCAGCAGTCTCATCTAAAGGTAAATTAGAAATGTCCCCTTTACCCATGAGGTTGAGGTCATCTAGATATTCGTCTCGGATGCCCTTAAGAAATATTGTTCGAAGAAGATCAGGATACATGGTTCTATGTTTTGATTTTTGTAGATTGTATGAAAATCTTTCCAAGTATTCTTCTAAGGTCTCATCTTCTTGTTGATTCATTCTAAAGATGTCATGTTTAGAATATTTTGATTGACAATAAGGTTGATACTTTTTCAAAAGTATTGTTCTCATGTTATCCCAATCAGTGACCGTGTGTTCACCTAATCCCATGAACCACCTAAATGCTGCTTCTTTTAATGTGGCAGGAAAAAGTCGAAGTCTGTGTGCATCATCGGTATATCCATAGGTTCGGCATAAGTATATGAAATTCAAAAAAAAATGAATCAGGGTCTTCATATGCCATACCATGAAAGTTTGGTAATAGAGAAGGTGGGAAATGTTTCATTTTAATTTCCTCATCCATGTACTCTCCTCTATCTTGAATTGGAAATTTAAATGTTGATTCCTCTTCTTCTGGTGGATTTTGATTCCCTCCAAACATAGTATCATTTCCTTGTTTTTCTTCAAGCTCCCTTTATCTTATCCTTTCTTCCACTTGTCTCTCATACTCTTTGAGTTGTTCTATAGTAGGTCCTATGGATCCTTTGTCTTTAGCCATTGTGATATGTGACTTGTTTAAGGTTTCTATCTCTTCTTCCTATTTTGATTCTTGAGGAACAATATGTTCAAGGATAGGCTATTGGATTCTTGTACTACTATCTTTTTGTTTCCCTACTGTAGAAGTCTTAGGTATATATCTCCTTTACCTCATGAGCTAGTAGGATTTATCTTTCAACGAGAATAAGTGTCTGGCTTGATCTTTGTTTTTCCTCAAGTTGTTCCATAGTAACTTTTCTAGTTGGTATTGTGTACTCAATCCTCTCTAAAGTTTCTTCTCCCAATGGAGGGTTAGTTGTTTGGTGGGGGCTTTTTATGACTCTTCCTTTTTCATCCCTAGATATAGACATAAAGAATCATGGCTTAAAGAATTAAAACTAAATATGTAATTTTGTTGGTTTGTTTATTTAATATTTTTAGATTTTCTTAAATTTTCCTAGTTTGCACCTCCCCGGCAATGATGCCAAAATGTTGGGCCTTACTTATTGATGTAAATCAGGCTTCAATTTCTCTGTCAACTAGATTAGGTACACTTAGTGGCTCTATCTAATATATATAGATCTAGAAGGATTTAGTTTCTAAATGATAGCTTAGTGTGAAAAAATCAACAATGCTCTTTTACAAGATGTTTCTCTTTGCCTTTTTAACACTCAAGCATTTACTTAAATGAAACAAATCTAATTGTCTATATGGAAAACAGAGTCTTAATTACTTATCGCACAAAACAGTGAATGAAATATGTAGATTTGGAGATCAACAATAGTGGAACCTCTTACAAGGTTTAGTCAACAAACTACCAATTGAGCTTTGCAACTACAAATCACAACCAATGAACAGTAAACTATAGATCAAGCTATGAGATAAAAACCATGAAATAGCAAGCACAATTTCCAATTTCAAGATGAATATCAATTGAAGTTTTCTTACAAAACTCTTTCACAATAGATGTGGATCTATTCAATTAACAATTTCCAATTTTATAAACTTGCAGCATATGAATTGAATGACAATTCTAAGTATCAAATCTATTTATGCAATTGTAAAAGAGAATTCAAGGAAAACTGTAGCAACTTTGTAGTGGGGGCCCTCCACACTTTGCAAGCACAACTTAGACTAATTCAAATGAATAAAATTGTTGGATCTAAAACATAAATATGGACTCCAACATTGTGTCTCTGTATTGAAGTCTGGAATAAAAAATACATAAACTAAGTTCTCAAGTTTTTCATGTATCAACAACTTCTAAACTACATAATTCTCCTTTTGAGTTATTTATGATAAATCTTCACAACAAGAGGAAGTTATTCATACTCCTAATAATATTAATGAAATTCTAACAATTACATCAGAGGAGGTCGAATTAGTTCAAATATTCAATTTGAGCAAAATCCCCAAAATAGCAAAATTTGTTCACAAAATCTAGAATTTATGCTAAAATGGCTGGGTTTGACCAGCATTGACCGACCACCTATATTATTCAAATACGAGAGTGGATAGGTATTCCACCATCCTTTTACATTTAGGATCAAACCCCAGGTCTTTGAATTTTCCAACCTATCTTGCAACATGTCAAACCATGGAGCCATTACAGGAAGTTACAACAACTTGTAATTTTCTAGAAATTTTCAATTTTAACACAAAAATTCCTAAGATTAATTCCAAGATAAAAATAATGGAAATAACATTATATCAATCAGTTTCTAAGGAATATGGAGGAAATTTAAAGGCTAAATAAAGGAAAATGATGAATAAAAGAGGTTTTTTACATAAAATAATCAGTCATAAATTAGTACCAACAGCTAGTCACCCCCGTGCCATCTTGTAAGCATGAATGTGGGATCTCATAGAACAACCAATCTAAGAACAACCAAGGGAATCCATAGATTAAACCACCTCCACCCTCATAAAACCATGATCACACCAAAACCGGTGCTCTGATTAAAACCAAATCAAACTTGGAATGCCATATGGAATCCATCACTATCCTTGAGGAATTTTATGTCTCCTTGTCTCTTAGGCTTTACCATAATCCAAACCAAATCACTAGGCACTAATATGATACTAGTATCTCAAGATTTACCATAATCCAAACTGATCACTAGGCCCTAAACTGAGAGTTCTCTATCAGGCTTTACCGTGTATCCCACCAAAATCGGTCAAGGGATTCCTAGGTCTTTAGAATGGAACTTGAGACCACCTCCACCCCAGATTACCAGGGGGTAAACCTAGAATTTCTTCTAGAAAGACATTGTGGAAATCCTTAATAAATGGAAGGGTATCTAAGTTTGATTTCTCTCCTTGTTGTTTACCTGCTTCTACATGAACCATAAATAATTGACACCCCTTCCATGCACTCTTTTTCCTTTGTAAGACTGAAATTTATCTAACTGATATGGGTTTTGCTATGCCCGAATTATTTGAGTTTCTCCCTACTGATTCACACACCTCACTATTTTTCTATACAATTTATAATGGACCCTTGCTTTTCCAACTAGTGCATACCTATTAGTACATCATATGATCCTAGGTGAGGTACATTTAAGTTTACTATTGTAGAATAACCCTTTAAGTCAAGATGACATTATTTTACTTGGTTGGTTACCCTTTTCTTGGTGTTAGTTACTAACTGTACCAACCAACAAGTCTTATATTTTTTAGTTTTAAGTTTATATTTTTCTACCACCTATGGTCCAATGTAACTTAAACTAGCCGCTTGATCAATTAAAATAGAAACAGGTTGGTTGGAAATAGTACCTTGAATCTCAATCATTGTTGACTGATGTTCTGCTTGTCTATCCTCCAAGGCCACACTTATTCTGGGGATATTTCTGACAATATCATTCATTGTGGTGGCTTCATAGACAACTTGGATATTCTCAATGGATATGGTATTATGTAGACAATCCCTTAATAAATGAGGTTCACCACTCTCCCAACACTTCAATGGTTCTTTTTCTTTACCTCCTCCAATTTTTTTGTTGTTCAAGTCCATCGGTTTTGATCCAGTTTGAGATTGGGCTGGCTGATTCATGTTCCCCTTGATGAACTATTTCCATTGATGGTCCTTTACAAAGTTTTTGAGATAACCGGGTTTCTATCATTTTGTTCCAATTACAGGTTTAGCTCTATCCTTATTCCACTAAAACTTGGGGCCTTCACCTTTCTAAATTGTTGATAACACAACCTCACCTTACTGACCACTTCATCCATGGTCTTAGGATTATCAAATTCAATCCGTTCCTTATCGACCGTGGGCAAACAATTCACAAAGCACTACACCTTGGATTTTTCTTCTTTAATGTAGGGAACATACGTGGTAAATTGGTAAATCCTTAAATCATGGAACTCTTTGGTACGGTCATCATAATAATGTTCACTTAAGTATCGATTTTTAAGCTACTTTCGTAACTCCTCCCACGATACTACCTTTTCCTCTAATAGATGCACACTTTTAGCTTCTTCCCACCAAAGGGAAACTTTACCTTGTAGCTAATAAATGGCCAATATGGCCTTCAATTTTCTCTGATATTCATAGAATTGGAAATATTTGATCATATTAATGGAAATATTTGGTCATATTATGCAACCATGCTTCTGTTTCCTCCTTTTACCCATCAAAAGTAGGGGGCTTGATTTTCCTAAATTCCCCTTGTAGTTCTATTTGTTTATTTTTATTCTGTATTCTAGGATATGTTCTATCAGAATCCTCCCCCACTTTCAAGATTTCTATGATTCTATGCCCCCTTTTGTTCCTTTCAATATATTAGGTTCCACTATTTTATGGATAGAACTTTTAGTGAGCCCTTTGATCACTCTTTCCTGTTCCTTGTTGGGATTTAAAAAATTCTCATTGCTAATCCTCAAATACGCCAGTTCTTGCTTCAGGTTTCTAATCATATCCATGAACTGCGTAGTGGTTGGGGTAGCCATATTTCCCAATTTGAATCTTCACCTTTAGTGATGGTTGGAGCCTCCTCAACTATCTATCTATCTATCTATCTATCTATCTATCTATCATATCTATCTATCTATATATATATAAATATATATAATATATAATATTATTTATTTATTAATTTATATTTAATTTATTTATTTATTATATTTATATTTATATTTTAATTAATAATTAATTATTATTTAATTTATTTTTTAATTTAATTAATTATTTTTTATTTTTTTTATTTATTTTGTTTATTTGTTTTAATTTTTGTTTTATTTTTTTTTTAAATTAAATTATAATTTATTAATTTTAATTATTAATTAATTAATTTTATTATATTAAATTTATTTGTTGGAGAGTTCGCTTCAGTACCTTGTAATTCAAACAAAAACAAAGAATAGTCTTCCTTATTTCATACTTCAAAACCTATATTAATTTTGGTATGATTCCTTTTTTTGTGGTGGTCCTTAAAGCCCAATGGTGTACTTGGGCTATGATACCACCTATCACAACTCTCCTTGCGCAGTGGATTTTTTTTCCTAAAATGATTTATAGCATTGGCACTCTTTTTAGATGGTATACCTATCTTTGCACTTTTATTTTATGAGCATGTTATTAAATACCCTAATTATTATAAATTAACTATCTCGCACTTTGCACCTAAGAGAATTATCTTAATTTTCTAAGTTTAGAATGAATATTAAATAGGTATGAGGGGGATACCCTCTTAGCCATATAAAATTATATGCCATGTGGGTTTTCCATAGTGATATTATTTTATGAATTATAGTTTTATGGAGCACACTTCCTAAATTTTCTACAATGCCTTATGTTTATACTCATTCACATAAATAAACTACGTATCTAGTCGAATTGGATAATGACAATTTTCTACTAGTGATAAACTATTTACAAATTCCCATACCCCCTGTACCATTTCGTCATGGAGCATTAACCCTGTAATTGGCTCCTACCACATCTTCCTCCAACACATGGGATGATTGTGCAGAAGCATTTGGATAGTTAGGATGAGGAGATGGCCATCGAATGGTCACGCTCATTCTTCATAATCCTAACTCATTTTGAACCCTAATGGTTTGGCCAATGCGTCATTTTTGCCGTCATTCTCTCTGTCTAATGGCTTCATCGCATCACTCTTTATCCATACTCAACATCTGACTTATTGTGGACATGCATAAGCCATCAACAACATGCAGACTCCACATGCCTTTGTCATTCATCGTTCCCAGTGTTCTTACATGTAACTTTCTTTATTTTATTTTTTACAAATTTCATCCTTTATCTTATGTATTATTTCTATGGATGATTCTAATCTCCTTGCTCACAGGCTTAACATTTTCTCCGGGGTTGATTACCCTCTTCTTGGTCCTTTCTTCCAATGTGAAGCCCAACTTTAGGATACTATTCTATCCCTTGTTAATTTTCATTGGTCTGAGGTGTTTTTTCATTGGTTTCATTCTAGTTAGAATATTTTCCAGCTCCAAAGCTATCTTTCCCAAATCCACTAGGTTTTTATCATATTCGGGTTCTCTTCTTCCTTGCACAAAGAGTATTGTAAAACACACCCCTCCACTTTATGGTCCTCAACGTCTGGAGGAAAGGTAAGGTAGGGTCCCAATATTTAATACTATTGTTTAATTTTCTACATCTCAACATCTCTATCCATACATGATTTCTATGCTCTTTTCCACACAAGTTATTATTGTACGTACTCCTCGATGCAATAGCCTCAGTCTCTGGGGAAAAATCATATGTGCTACACCCAGGTAATTAGGAGCTTCGGTTTACCTTAGGGCCCTGGAAATTATAAGGTTTCAAAATGTATATGGTTTTAATTCTATGCTTGGATAATTCTTATGGAATTCTTGCATTAGTTTAATTGACCGTAACACTCCCATTTCTACTGTGACGTTGAAATGGTGTGGCTATGATAGGGTGTGCACAAAAGAGCTCACCTCCTTCCATGGCATACCATTCCTGCACATGTAAGGGTTTGGATCAGGGAAGGAATAATGGAAAATGGAAGAAGTGGAAGGATTTGGGATATAGTGATGAAAACTCGCTAAAGACCAATGCAACAGCTCTCACCCAGGAGCTAGAGCATAGAAGGATTCTAGTTTCATCCTCAACATATCAATTAAGATGGGGAAAGAACGCTGAAGGTAACTTTAACCTCAAAGAGGCTAAACAGGAAGTCATAGGATTTAAATTTTTGAATCCTAATCAAGTCTGGAAGAAACTTTGATATAGTCCACATTGGATGAAAATAAAGTTATTCATCTAGCTAGTGCATCAAAGAAATATCTTAACTTGAGAGAATCTCCTTAAGAAAGGCTTCATTGGTCCTTCCATGTGTTACCTATGTGGCACTCATGAGGAAATGATTGAACACCCTCTCAACCTCTGTACTTTCACTTCAAAGGTGTGGGACTGGGTGGCGTCTAGTTTTAGACAAACCGATAAGGACAGTCTCAACATATCCAACACTCTAAAGAACTGGAGGAATAACTTCTCAGGGAATGAGATAGTTAATAAAGCCTAGATTCTAGTTCCAGTTTTTGTCATCTCGAATGTGTGGAAAGAACGCAGCAGCCGGATCTTCAAAAACAAAACAAACAGGCCCCAACACATAATTGAGAAAATTCTAAGGCAGCTCAAAGGCATAGTAAAAAGCTTGCTGAGGACCCTTCCTAAAGATCCTCCTCTGCCCCAAGAGGAGAGAATTATACTTCACTTGGGTCTCCAGTCTATCAGTCCTCTGGGAATAATAAAGGCAATGAGCCTTATAAAAAGGTGTGTTAACATTTGGAAGCCCCCTGCTTATGGTTTCTTAAAAGTTAATATTGATGGAGTAGCTAAGCGCAACCCAGGATTAGCAGGCTTTGGGGTTGCCATAAGAGATGATCAGGGACATATACAGAAAATATTCCATGGCCACTTGGGGAAGGCCACCAATAACATGGCTGAGCTCATGGCATTAGAGCAATGCTTGGAAATCCTGGTGAATTCAAGTTCACAAGGGTTTGGATATTTGATGTCTTTACTTCTTGTGAGAGATGTTCTTGCCAGGTTTCAACAACCTCAATTGATCCCTTTAATAGGTATTTTATACCTTTCTTTCATGATTTTTTTTTCCTTTATCAACATCCCTCTTTTGTGGTCCTTAACATCCACTTGCCTAGGTTTTTCCTTAAAATCTCACCTTTATCTCCTGGGACGCTTTATGCTTATCCAATCTTAGCATCTTTTCCGAGCTAAGCAATTTAATGGGTTTTCTCTCCTATCCATTAAACTTATATAGAATCTTATCTAGAATTTTTATCACGAAAGAAATATCCCAATCTATTTTACCAATGAGATTTTTGTTTTTCTTTCTTCGGAAAGAATCTCTTTTCAAGTGTCTCATTCCCAAGTACTTAAATTCCATTTATTTATTAATAAATATTTTTTATTACATAAATATTTCAATGTATTTCATGGATTTTCTGCCATTATTACTAACATAATTTAGTATAAATGAAAACAACATTACAACATCAGAGGGATATTACATAAGACAACAAAGAGTGAGAGAGAGAGGGAATAAGAAGGAGACACATAGATACAAATATAGATATTATATAGTATTATATAAACAACCTAGATCCATCTTAACCTTGGATCTATCAAGTTCGAAGAGGTATGAAATATATCAAGGTGGAAACATCTTTCTTGATTGCAAAACTTGAGGAAATATTTGCACCTTAAGATATTTGATCCCTCTCGACGCTTGATAGATCCGGGTTTAAGATGGATCTAGGCTGGTTTCTTTATTTCAATATTAATTTTAAAATTTTTAAGTACCATATTGGCTCTCTCCTTATATACTGACAAGAAATTAATAAGCTTTGAGTGAGTGCGTGTTCTCATATTTATACCACTTGATTATTAATACTACTTATTCAACAAAATTTTAAAAATTTGCAATAAATCAAATAATATATTATTTTTATAAGCTTTAAGTGTTAGTTCAGTTGGTTGATCTTGTTCAATGAATATATTATTATAATATAATATAATATATTATATTTTTTTTTTTTTTTTTTTTTTTTTTTTTTTCTATCTAGAGATTATGGGTTCAATTCTATCAACACTCTAGGGCCCAGGCTCTATGATTGAGCCAATAATAAGTGATCCCTTCAAGTGGATCTCCTGTACAAACATTATGTGGATGTATTGGTCAGTCACCAATCTCCAAAGTCTGTGAACTACATGGAAAAAAATATATGTTTTTGTAACAATGCTTGAAGTCACCCAAAAAGTATTTTTAAAATTTTCTTCAAAACATTTTTCATTTAGCAATATAAATAGAGTTTTTAGGATGTCTGCATTATTACACTATTTATTATTTCCTTTTATTTGTTATTTTATAAAATAATAATATGATTTTAAAATTTTAAAATTAATTACAATAAATTGACGTATAAATTCTTTTTACACAATTCTCCATTATAAATGAGGTTTTCAAGATGTTTTGTATTATTACCATATTCATTATTTTCTTTTTTATTTATTATTTTATAAAACCAACTTAGATCCTTTTTCACCTCGGATCTATCAAGCATCGAGATAGATCAAACCTCTTGAGGTGTAAACTTTTTTTTTAGCGCAAAACTTGAGCAAAGGTTTGCACCTTTAGAGATTTGATCCCTCTCAGTGCTTGATAGATCTGGGGTTAAGGTGGATCTATGCTAGTTTCAGTCATTCACAATCACAAAATTTTTATTGAAGATAAATTATTTTGATCATTTTAAATATGCTAAATATGTATAAGATTAATATGATCATTTTAATTTTAAATTTGATCAGTTCCCTCCATTTGTTGAGATGATAGAAAATGTGAATATTAAGAATGTAGACAATTACAAATAGTCTTCATTATGATCAATCTCAAACTATTTTCTTATATTTTTATTATTGTCACATCTCTTAGTTTTTCCATCTTTGATATGAATGATATAGAAAGGGTAGCCGAAATCATAGACCATTCAAATCTTTAACTCGAGCTATTGTAGTAAATGTCATACTTGTCTCTCTTTCTCTCCAATATTACTAGTAACTTTCTACAAAATCACTCATTGTGAATTATGGAGTGTTAAACCCCAAGTAAGTTTCAATAGTAGTTGTTTTCTATTACCTTGTTTGAATGAAAAGTGACTAACAATATTGAATTTTGGAAAATTAGAATAATAATAATGTAATCAAGTACAAATAGTTTATAGTTTCAATAAACAAACATTCTAGGTAAGTGAACATTTTATTTTTGGACCACGTGCACCATCTTGACTTTTTCACTAGCCTAGTGTCATCTAACCCCTTCATCCCTTCCCATACCATTCATACATCATGGATTTGAATTTTAAATTTTGTAATTGGGTGCACTTGTTATTCCATAACTAGACTACCGCTCATAATTCTCCCACTGACGAGTGTGAGACTATCAACACCTATGTCACTCAACTTTGAACCACTTTCCCCTTGTCATGGGATCCAATGTTTAACCACATGGGAAGGCACGTGGGAAGAAGATGTTGGGGACTATGCATGAACTGCAGACTGTGTAACAATTAGAGAAGGGAGATGCTGCTCACCTCCAAGCCAAAATACAACTCGCAAGCTTTATCTCTTGACATAGATGACTCGTTTTAGAATGCCACAAGGACCACCAAGGGCACCCTCTTCCGTTTTAGAAACTCAAGTAGATCAGAGTGCTCGCTATTGTTGGTGATGGTCGAATAAATAGGCTACATCATCAAAAATATGGTCGGGCCAGGAGAATGGATCTCTATCGCCATAAATGTGACTCAAGTTCAATGTTACTTTCTCTGTTATTTTATATGTAAATCAGCGCATCATAAATTTGTGATTTTCATTGATGAATTTGGTTGAAACACAAGCGCTACCTTTGACAAGTACATGTTACATGGGTAGCTTAAGGGTGCAGATCATAGGTGCAAAAGGTTATGTAGAGGTGGAAATTCTTTCCAAGTGCTTTGTTCATTGATTCCATGAGATGAATGAAGCTACAAAAATCTAAAAAATATGTTTTATCCTTGTCATTATTTTGGTATTTGAAGAATGGATGATAAAATCCTTTTATTCTTTTGTTTTTTCCAATGAAAGGTTCAGTAGGTTTTACTACGTTATTATATTTTAATAACTTTATTTATTATAAAAAACCTTAATTATTCATGGGATACATCCACATAATATTAGTTTCATTTGTATTGGAAATGAAATTCAAGCATGTGCGAGACTCACTATCCCCCGTGAGGAAGCTATTTATTTTTAAGTGGAGGGATTCTATAATTAGTTTTAGGTTCATTTTCAAAGTATTACAGTGGAAAGTTATCTTAATTTTATTTCTAAAGGTGTACCTTTTTCACAAGTTCAAAGAAAACTTTTGAAAACAAAAATTTAATTAATGATTTTCATCCAATTTTATTTTTTTGATCAAGTAAGAGAAGGACCTTCTATTAAACTTAGCCAAAATTAAATAATTTACAAGATGCCACACCCGCTCTGTGAGAGTTCAACAGTCAACCAGGCAGGCCAAACCAAACCAATCTCCCAAAACCAAGAGAAACTTAAACAGGAAATCCTGGGAGAACCGACAAACAATTAATGCACAAGGTCATTTGGTAGTGCTGCTGTGTATCAAATGAGCCTAGAAATCCTTGGAGGGCTGGTCCATCGAACCATGGGTCCATAAGAGGTCCCACCACAAGCCAATCTTAAAACTATTAATCGGACTCGACGAAAATTAGAAGCATAACACTCTTATCTTTTTTCGGGTCCGACCAATTAACAAAAAATATTGCCACCATTGATCAATTGACTATGATCCAATGGTTTTCATGAATCCTCCTCGCTCTGATACATGTCGCTCGAAGAGTGGAATCAGATCCAAACTCAAAAAAACTAGAAAAAATTCGAACCCTGTCCGATATACTTCTTGTGGTATTGGAATGGTTGACTTGTAGAAAAAACAAACACGTCCTTTCACCACATGCTGTCCTTCAATTTCGTTTAGCGGGCAGTTCTTGAGCCAATTCCATCCACCTAGATTCTCTGTCAAACACCATTTAAGCCATATGAAGAAGGACTCCTCATCCTGTGGAGCTATTTGAGTCAATCCTTTTATCATTCAATCAAAAGGATTCCAGACTTTTGAAAATAGACGAACCAAGATGGGTTAGACTGTGTGGGGTTCTCCAACCTCCCGCCAGTCTTTTAGGTCCCTTCGATCCATCCTATTAGTCCATAGTTCCATATCTTGGGTTGCTTGACAGAGACAATCCAACTGCAATTTTCCTAGGGGTAAGGAAACCCAAGCATACCTAGAATCCCTGTCCCTATTTGTGACTCCTTCATTCGCTAATCGATCCGCTAACATATTAGCTTTCCTTTTCACATGAGAAAATCTGAAAGTTTTAAGGGTTCGCAGGTGAGAATATATGTGGTAAAAAACCTACAAAAGCTTCCAGTGCTTCGACACTTTATCTAGAGAGGTTCCATTGCTAATTTTCATAGCCGCTCTAATAATTAATTCCGAATCCGCTTCAATTATAACATTGTGTGAACTTGAATTCACCAGGATTTCCAAGCATTGCTCTAATGCCATGAGCTCAGCCATGTTATTGGTGGCCTTCCCCAAGTGGCCATGTAATATTTTCTATATATGTCCCTGATCATCTCTTATGGCAGCCCCAAAGCCCGCTAATCCTAGGTTGCCCTTAGCTACTCCATCAATATTAACTTTTAAGAAACCATAAGGAGGGGGCTTCTAAATGTTAACACACTTGTTTATAAGGCTCATTGCCTTTATTATTCCTAGAGGACTGATAGACTGGAGACCCAAGTGAAGTATAATTCTCTCCTCTTGGGGTAGAGGAGGATCTTTAGGAAGGGCCCTCAGCAAGCTTTTTACTCTGTCTTTGAGCTGCCTTAGAATTTGCTCAATTATGTGTTGAGGCCTGTTTGTTTTGTTTTTGAAGATCCGACTGTTGCGTTATTTCCACACATTCGAGATGACAAAACCTGGAACTAGAATCCAGGCTTTATTGACTATCTCATTCCCTGAGAATTTATTCCTCCAGTTCTTTAGAGTGTTGGATATGCTGAGACTATCCCTATCAGTTTGTCTAAAACTAGAGGCCACCCAATCCCACACCTTTGAAGTGAAAGTACAAAGTTTGATAGGGTGTTCAATCATTTCCTCATGAGTGCCACATAGGTAACACTTGGAAGGACCAATGAAGCCTTTCTTAAGGAAATTCTCCCAAGTTAAGATCTTCCTTTGATGCACTAGCTAGATGAATAACTTTATTTTCATCCAATGTGGACTATACCGAAGTTTCTTCCAGACTTGATTAGGATTCAAAAAGTTAAATCCTATGACTTCCTATTTAGCCTCTTTGAGGTTAAAGTTACCTTTAGTGTTCTTTCCCCATCTTAATTGATATGTTGAGGATGAAACTAGAATCCTTCTATGCTCTAGCTCCTAGGTGAGAGTTGCTGCCTTGGTCTTCAGCGAGTTTTCATCACTGTATCCCAAATCCTTCCACTTCTTCCATTTTCCATTATTCCTTCCCTGATCCTAGAAGTATTTTACCAAGACCATACCTTTGCTATATGTGTCACTTTTGAGAAATGCAAGTTCATCCCTATAAAGGTTGGGTTCCTTTTTCCAGTTATCCTCCCAAAATCGAGCAAGATCCCCTGCTCGAATTTCGCAAAAACAATGTTGCTGAACAATATTTTTATTATCCCAAGCAAGGTTTCAAATATGGGAGCCCATAATTTGCCCTGACATTCTAATGTGATCCTTCTCCTACCAGTACTTGGCATACTTTTGTTTCCAAAGCTTAGCCCATGGTGAATTCGGTTCCTTAATCCATCTCCACCAAAGCTTGGCTCCCAAAACTCTGCTGAGGGTCTCAGCATCATGAAGCCCCAATCCACCATGGCTCTTGGGCTTGTAAAGCTTGTCCCAGGCTACTAAATACCACTTCATTTTCTCCTCCCCTCTGCCCCACAGAAAGTCCCTTTGTATGCTTCGTATCTGTTACTTAATACCTTGAGGAGCAGGAAGGGCCAAAAACATAAAAATGGGAATGGCCTGCAAGACCACCTGTGTAGCACAAGGTGTCCTACCACATTTAGTGACCTGCATGTCCATTTCCTGACCTTGTCCTGAAGTTTATTTAACATTGGCTCCCACACTTTCTTTCTTTGAGGTTTGTTAGTAATAGGAATGCTAAGATATTTGGAAGGTAGTTGTTCCCTTTGAAATCCAAGAATTCTGGTAATGTTTCTTTGAATAACAATATTAGTGTTAAAGAAAAAAACTTTGGACTTGTTAAGGCTTACCTCTGTGCTTGCTGCCATAGCAAAGTCATTTAATATGTTTTTGATTGCTTTGGCTTCCCTGAATATGGGTATGCCGTGCAACATTGTATCATCCACAAATTGTTGATGAGTGTTTGCCTCTCCATCCATGGTAAGTTTGATACCCTAAATTCATCCTTCAACATTTTCCATTCCTAGCACTTCCATCATGAGGACGAAGAGGAACGGTGAGAGCGGATCTCCTTGTCTGAGCCCTCTGGAGGGTGTGAAGGTCCTTTGTGGAGCTCCATTAAGTAGAATGGAAAAACTGGTTAAGGTAACTAATGCCATGACCCACCTTATCCAATTCTAGTCAAAACCATAGGCTTTTAGAATTGCTCTTATGTAAGACCAGCTCAATTTGTCATAGGCTTTCACTAGGTCCAACTAAATGATCATACCAGCTTGTTTGTTTCTTTTGAGAGAGTGTACCACCTCATGAGCTTGGATGATATTGTTGAGGATTTGTCTTCCCTCCACATAGCTTGTTTGCTCCTCCAAAATGAGAGAGGGTAGAACTAGTTTGAGTCTATTGGCTATTACTTTGGAGATGATTTTATACACCACATTACATAAGGCTATGGACCTAAAACCATCCGGAGTCATGGTATTTTCATGCTTTAGAATCAAAGCTATGAAGGATGCATTTAGAGCCTTCAGAATCTATTTGGATCTTCTAGAGTCTTCCACAACCTTGAGGATATCATTTTTAACAGTTTCCTAGAAGGCTTTGAAGAAGTCTACATTGAATCCATCTGGGCCTGGTGCTTTTCCATTCTGCATTTCATTAAACACTTCATTGACCTCCTCTTCCAAAACTGGCCTGTTGAGATTTTGGTTATCATCTCTGGTAACCAGCCGAGGAATAAACTGAGTGAAATGGTCAAAGAACCTAGATCTATCCTCCAGTGGCTTCTTTGCAATATTGCATAAGTGCTGTACAAGGACCGATTCCATATCATTGTGAGAAACAAGCTCAATACCTTGAGAATATTTGATCTTTGTGATTCTATTATGTGCCCTGTGAGCCATGGTGGATTTATGGAAGAATTTTGTGTTTCTTTCTCCCTCTCTAATCCATTTTATCCTCCAGAAAAATTCTTCTTGTAAGCATTGATCCTCCCATTCTTCCTGCAGAGATTCAGTTAGTTTTTGTCGCTCTTTGGTGAAGCCACCTGTAATGTTTATTTGATTGATCTGCTGGAGCTTCTGCTCAGCTTCTCTTTTGGCTTTGAAGATATCTCCAAATTCCTTTTTGTCCCAAGCTTCAAGATGAAATTTGATATGTTTAAGTTCCTATTGGAGCATGTACATTTTTGTACCCTGAATATTCAACTCCTCTCTCCACTAGTTATCAATGTTATTAGTGAAACTAGGGTGTGAGAGCTAGGCATTTTCAAACTTAAAAGGCCTGTTTCTCAGGTGTGCCCATAAAGGTGGCTTCCAGCTATACAGGTGAGTGATCTGATCCTCCAAAGGGCAGAATGGAGGCTATCATGGCAGGTCCTGTGAGAAGGAGGTCCTCTGAAATAAGGAATCTATCAAGTTTGGAAGAAACTTGATGAGCCCATCTCTTTTTGTTGTTCCAAGTGAAGGTTCCATTAATTGTTTCAGTATCCACTAGACCCATGTTCATAATGAAGTTATGGAAGGCCATGGAGTCTCTCCCTAGTTGTCTAGTGCCTCTTTTCTTTTTTGAAAGAGATCTTATCATATTGAAATCTCCTACAATGATCTAGGGAAAAATGGGATGTATTAATCTTAGATCCTCCAGGGAGGTGACAAGCTTGAGTTTGTCTACTTGCTTTTGAGGTCCATAGGCATTTGTAATCATATATATCTCCTTGTGCCCTACAGGTTGACATATTAGAGAGAGATAGTTCTTGGATGCTTCAACATCTAGAATTACAAATTTCTGTGGGTCCCACAAAGTGAGAATCCCCCCGGCCGAGTTATTTGCCTTAAACTCTAAATACTCATATTTAAATAACCATTTATTATGAATATCTCTAATCTTTTCCATCGAACATTTTGTCTCCTAAATAAAAACCATGTCTAGTTTTTCTTCTTTCATTTTGTTACTAAGATTTCTTTGTTTCCTCCCATTCCCTATACATATAATGTTCCAGGTTGTGAGCTTCATTGAGAAAGGCTAGTAAAGGAATAACTGGTAGGATCTTTCATCTTACCTGAGTTGATCAACAGTTTTCCACATTCGTTCAATAGTTCATTCTATCTCTTTCTTCCTCTTTTCCTACCTGAGTTCTTTGGAGATTGTGCCTGTGATTTCTCCATCATCTTGACCCCACTTGGCTCCTCGATTTCATGATTTCTTTTGACTCTATCTCACTTCTCTTGTGACCTCTAAAGAAAGAGCTATTGTACTCTGTCATATTCCTCTTTTGGCAAGGAGTCCGCTCCTATGTTTTTTCCTTGCTCTAGAAATTTCTCTAGATCTAGATTTTCCCTAACCAGAATTTCCTGTAGCTCATGGTCCTCTATTCCCACTTCACTTGGAGTGATCTCCTGGTCCCTACTGATCTCCATCAAGCTTGGTATATCATCCTGTTTCTGGTTGTTTACTGTGATATCCTCCATGTCATCTACCTTATCCTACTCCTTTGTTACATTTTCCATGTCTTGGACTGTCTCCTTGTTCCCCTCTTCTTCCTGCAGGATCTTGAAGCTATTGTGTCTTGTATGATTGTCCTCATTTACCTTCTTGTGTGGACAATTTCCCCCTTTCCCTTTGCTCCTGACCTTGGTGAAACCTTCGTGATCTCTCTCCACCGTGTTTTCTGGTTACCTTCCATATTGATTGTGGGGCAGTCTCTATATAGATGCCCATTTTCATGGCATTTGCGATACCTAAATTATATGTGCTCATAGTCCACAGTCTGCACCCATTCTTCATCGTATACTTCGAAAATTATTGCTTCTGAAAGGGCTCTAGATAGATCCATTTCCACACATATTCGGGCAAAGGAGGTATACCTTCCTTGCAAAGTTGCCTCTAAGATCTTTAGAAAATGCCCCAACTTATTGCCTATGATTTTCAAAGATTCTAGTAGCCAATAATCAAGAGGAAGGGAATATATTCTAATCCAAACCGATACTGATGTGAATGTTTCACGTTCCAGGACAAAGTTCATCATCCATGGCCGCATGTAGAGTCCTGCCGTAGCATAGAAATAGGGCCCCCCTTCAAACACGCTATCTTTGTCCTCTAGGTTTGTGAACACTACTGTGAAAATTCCCTTAGAACCTACATGTAAATGTATTTCTCCCTTTGGATTCCAATGGATCCTTATCTAGACCTGTAACACCCTCTCCGTCGACCATAACCCCATGAACTTGCATATGATTGCATGCTCCTTCATATGATCCCTATGTGCTTGTATCATTGGGTCGCTAAATATGACCCAGGGAATAATGCCTGACTTGGGCTTGCAGACCCGGGTTGTCTTTATGGACGCCGATCTTTCACTGTTTCCTCCATTCTCCTTTTCTTTCCTAGTTTGCTATTGATTCCCTTCCTGATCCTGATCTTCGCTTCTTCCAAATGTCCCCTAACTTCGTGCTTTTTAAATCTTCTTCAGAAGTTTTTTGAAATGTTTCATTCCCGCATCCTTACTTCCTTCTGTGATTGCTCGATTGTAGGAGGGAGCAACACTCCTCCCTGCGCTCTTCACCATGGTACCCTAAATCCAAAACCCTGTCTTCAACTCCAACCCTAGCTCTCCTTCACACTCCTTGTCCCTAGTATTCGGCTCAACATATTTTTGCTTTTCAATCGATTTGCATCCAATTTTAGTTTGATTGGTTTATATCAAAAAAGTTTTAAAATTGTTCATACCATCTATATTGTGGTTGGGTAAGCTTGAGTGGGAAAATAGCTATATATTGATTAATAATTTGAATTATACAATTTTCCAAAATAATTTTTGAATTAAACATTTTATTTTAAAGTTAGTTATACAATAACAAAACAATTTATTTAAAAGAATTATATAAATGGTAAACTAATTTATTTTATTTTTATTATTTTATTAATTTTTTATTTTATTTAAATGTTTTATAAATTGAAATATTATAATATATTTATCTTGTATTTATTTTGATATAACTTATAATGATACAAAATTTAAATTTACTATGAATTATTTTAATTCATTCTTTTAAATTTTTATTAAATTTTCTTAATGTGTTTCATGAGTTTCATATTGTTTGTTTGTTTGAGGATTTTTAATTTTTGTTGTAATTAATAATTTTTTTTTCAAATAAAAATTTATAGGTAAATGTCATTTCTTTTTCCATCTAGAGGGTCTTGGATAGATGTTGATTGCATGTTTTGTTAAGGCACTCCTTGATGTGAAGTCACCGGTTCAATTCCTCACCCTAATTGGGGTGATATATTGGACATGATGAAGATGTAGTCCTGCCAAGCTTACAATTTTTTTTTTTCCATATATATAGATGAATGACATCTAGGAAACATTCTTTGTAGACAAAAGTATCTAAATGCTTCATAATGTTCATGACAATAAGTAAATTACTTGAATTTAGACTTTTGTGATCCATACTGAGTTTGATAATGTCTTTTGGATTAATCACATCTTAAGATTTAATACATTATCAAAATCAATAAGTAAATCACTCATTGAGATTTTTTTTACCCAAGAAAAACCTTGTAGGGGAATTTAAGATATGGTTCCCCACGTTTGTGCTAATCATAATCATGCTCGCTAGGTATCTAATAACAGGAAAAAGATAAACAACATGGACAACAAGAAGCTTCACAAACTTGCTTCAAACTCCAACTAAAACCAAACTTAGTTCAAGCAAAGATGACATAATTATGCCAAGGCATGTTTAAGTCATTGAGGAATAAAAACAATTCATTCTACGAAATAATGATAATGTTAAAAATGTAATTAAAATTAAATATAAAAAATTAGAGCAAAAGAAAAATTAATGTACACTAGGGAGGTGGTCAACCCTAATCTAGAAGGTCAGAAAATATCTCACTATTTTAACTAATGTATAGAAGAAAATCAACATTTCTAAGAGAAGGACAAGCTTTCATCTTCACATTTACAACCCTAAGAACTTATTATTATTATGAATTAGATATGTTAAATATGTACTTATAATGACAATAATTAATTATTACTATGAAATTAATTTAATTTATTTTTTTAATATATTAAAAAAAGACTTTTTATATTTGATAAGATTTTCCAAAATTTATTTTCAGCAAGTTTTTTTTTGTGATTGATAATGTTTCTTTTTCAAATAAAACTTCTTGGTAAATTTCAAATTTTTTATCCCCAAATATATATATAGATGACATCCATAGTAAACATTCCTAGGAAACATTTCTTTGGAGACTAATGTAGTGCATACAATGCTTCATAACATTCATGACATTATGTAAACCCCCTTTTCGTTGTGTCGGGCGCACAACATGGGGGATTTCAGGGGAAAGTAGCCCCACTATACGAGGTCTGGGACATTGCCCTGACAAAAATAAAATATGGACCCTATATTAGGTGGGAAGACCTACCTATGGTTTTGTGCATGGGTTTTGCACATGGTTTTGGGCATGATGGTTTTCTACCCATGTTATTTTGTAGATCTAGTCAAGGGAAATATGATTATGTTCTAATCTAGGGTTAATGGATTGGGTTTTATGAATTCTTTGACATGTATATATATGTATTGTAACATTTAAATGAACATAAGGAAAAATAAATCTATTAATCTCAATTTTGGGATCCAGGGGAAATCTCTGTGTATTTGTTTTATATTCTCATCATTGTTTATTTTTCTATTTTTAGAATTCGTTTATAAGTAATTCCTATACAGGGTTAAAACCTACACATTTCATAGGCCAAATGACATGAATAACCACTCACACAAACCTTTCCTAGTTTTGAAAGTGATCTTTTGGATATCTTATTCCTCTACTCAAACCTAGTCATATCCAAACTTTAATTCCATCTTAGTGAAGTGTTTTTCTTGCAGCAACTGATCTAATAGATCATTTATCCTGGGTAGGGGGTACCTATTCTTGAGCATCATTTTGTTCAATGTCCTATAATATATACACATCCACCAAGTCCAGTCTATTTTTGGCACAATGATGATGGGTGACCCACATGGTGATGTACTTAATTCAATGACACCCTATCCTAGCAATTGTTGCAACTATTTCCACTTGCTTCTATAACCTAATGCCTATATAGCCCAATGTTTAGCAATGTGGAGTTTTTAAATAGCTATATCTCGTGCTATACTTCTCTTTAAGCCTATAGAAACTCTTCTAGTTGTTGTTTATTTGTTTTAGTACACCTCTCCATGGATTCCTTTCCTCTTTCTGACTCTTCTACAGATTATTTTTTCTTAAAAACAATAAAACATAATTCTTTTTAGAACTTATCAGTTTCTTAGCTTGGTCGGAACTTACTAGTGAAATTTTTTACTTTCCTTTATGCATGTTGACAATGGTTACTTTTCCATCCTTGACAAGTTACTACGGGTTGGATATTCACATGAATATTTCATCTTGTATGTACATGTAAGGACTCCCAAACACGACTCCACATACATTGAAGGGAACCACATCTATTTCTACTTCATCAATAAAACCAACCTTGACGGAAAACCTAATTTTGCATTGTTTTGTTACCTTCAACTCTGCATCCTTATTTACCCATCTCTTATGGAACTAGCTCACAAAATAGAAGGAAATAAAGAGCAACGAATTCAAAATCAGCCTCTTCGAGGGGGAAACCTCCTTTACATTACACAAATGAAAAATTATTAGATGATAGAAATGATAAAACCTCCTTTCTATATATAGGAGTCTAAGGGGTCACAATATAATGAAATTCGGCATAACAATAATAATATATGGGCACAACAATAAAAATAAGGGCTACAATGACAATAGTAATGGGGGAATCACTAGTATTATAGGAACCTAATATGCCCCTCTCCTTGAAAAAAGTGTTGTCCTCAATGCTTGAGTAATTTTGGATGCTTGTCTATAAAATTCTCATCGTCCCATGTGGAATATTTAGTGGGTAGGTTCTTCCACTTGATGAGATACTCTGAAATTGATCAATTTTGTAGCTATTGAGTTCTTATTTTTGTGACTGCTTCAGGTTCCAATATGATTTCTCTTTCCTCTTCAAGTTCTAGCAATATTGTTTTAACTAGGAGCTTGTCACCTATAAAATTTGTTAAGCATGAAACATGGAAAAATGAGTGCACTCGAGAAGCTACAGGAAGCTCCAATTTGTATGCCATAGTACCAATCTTTTACAACACCTTGTATGGACCATAATAGTTTGGTGATATTTTATTATCCTTCTTAGCTTGCTTTATGGACATTTGCTTATATGGTTGTAGTTTTAGGAATACCAAATCACCTACATCAAACTTCTTTCGTTGCAATGTTGATCTGGATGTTTTTTCATTCTATTCTACACCAAAGTGAGGTTATCCTTTAAGAGTTGGAGAACTTTTTTTTGATGCTCGATGTGACCTTCCACTGCTTGAGTCTTAGAATTTTCTCTTAAATATGATATGATGCATGGTGGATGATATCCATAAAGTGTCATAAATGGGGTCACTTTTGTTGCAGTATGGAAGGAAATGTTATACCACCATTCAGCTAGAGGCAACCATTTGACCCTTTGTGTTGGTTTATTAGATACAAAGAAACAAATATATCATTTCAAAAATTTGCTTACTATCTCAATTTTCCCATCAAATTGACGATGATAAGATGAGCTATGAGCTAACTCAGTGCCAAGACAAGAAAATAATTATGTCCAAAAATTTCCAGTGAAAATGGGACCTCTGTCACTTACAATAATCTTTGGGTTTCCATGTATCTTTTGAATTGTTTCCATAAATTCATTAGAAACTATATTGGCTTTAAATGGATGAGATAATGCAAAAATGTATGCATACTTGGTAAGTCTATCAATTACAACCATGATGACATTCTTTCCTTTGGACTTGGGTAAACTTGTGATAAAATCCATTGAAAACTCCTCCTAACTTTGGCTTGGAATGGATAAAGGTTGTAATATACTTGGGGTCTTAATTGTTTCAACTTTATTTTGTTGGCGAAGCAAACATTCTGCCACAAACTTTTCAATATTCGATTTAAGGCCATCCCAAAAAAAAATCGTCTTAACCCTATGGTAAGTTTTTAAAAATCTTTGGTGCCCTCCTAAGGGAGAGGTGTGCAATTCCATAAGAATCTTTTGTTTGAGTTGGGAATTCTTACATAGGTATGAGTGATCTTTGTACCATATTGAATCATTTTTCTAGCTAAATGTATCAGATGTATTGGGATCTTGCTGTATCTTTTGAATGAGTGCCACACTTCTTCATCATTCTTCCATTCATCCATTGATTCATTTACCCAATCTAGTTGGATAATAGAAATGGTGCAAAGCAATACTTCCACATCCTCATCCTTTCTTGAGAGTTCATCTACCATAACATTTTTCTTCCCTTTTTTGTAGATGATTTCAAAGTCATAACCCAACATATTTGTGACCCATTTTTGCTACTCTTCTGAAGATAATATTTGCTATAAAAAGTATTTAAGACTATCATGATATATTTTTACCTTGATTTTTCTTCCCATTAGGTATGGTCGCCATTTATTAAGTACATGTAGTCTTTCCAACATTTCCTTCTCATAAATAGCTTTGTGTAAATACTTTCCTTTGATTGGACGAATTTCGAAAGCATTGGGTCTTTCTTCTTGCATTAAAACAACAGAAATTCCATTTCATAAGGCATCACATTCCACAATAAAGGTTTTTGTGAAGTCTGGTGTAGCTTAGACTGGTGCTTGGCACATTTTCTCTTTAAGATGTTCAAAGCCCTTCATTGCTTTTGGAGTCCATGAAAATGCATATTTCGTCAATAATGTTGTTAGAGGTGCTACTATTCCTCCCATAATTCTTAACAAACTTGCGATAATACCCTGCCAACCTGAGAAATCCTCACAGATGCTTTATGGATGTGGGGATTTTCTATTCCTTAATGTCTTTAATTTTGCTAGGGTCTACCTTAACACCTTCATGAGATACAATATGACCCATATATTCCACCTCTTGCACTCCAAAGAAACATTTGGATCTTTTTGCATATAATTGTTTCTCCTCCAATAGTTTGAGCACCCTGTCAACATCTTGAACATGATCATTCCAAGACTTGTTATAGATTAGTATATCATCAAAAAATACTAACACAAATTTTCTTAGGAAGGGTTTGAAAATGGAATTCATCAAACCTTGAAATGTAGAAGGTGCATTGGTAAGGCCAAAAGACACGACCAAAAGTTCATAATGACCCCCATGAGTTCTAAAAGCTATTTTTGGAATGTCTTCCATCTTCATTCTAATTTGATGATATCCTGAACAAAGATCTAACTTGGTGAAGTAAATTGATCCATGCAATTCATCCAATAATTCATCAATGACAGGAATGGGAAATTTATCCTTAATAGTGAGCTTTTGAGCTCCCTATAATTCCGACACATCCGCCATGATCCATCCTTCTTGTGAACTAATACTACTTAGATTAGAGAAAGCACTTTGACTAGGTTGAACTATACCAGCCTTTATCATTTCTGCAACCATGTGTTCAATTTCACTCTTTTGGGCATAGGGATATCTCTAAGGCTTGTTGTTTGGAGGAACACTTCCTAGAATCAAATGAATAGCATGATCATGATCATGAATAGGTGGGAGGCCTTTGGAAGTCTCAAATACCTTGGAATGATTGTTAAAGAATTTTTGGAGATGTGGAGAAATAGATGATTTCAATGTGGGAACCTCTAGCGAACATAATTGTGTAACTACCCCTTGTTGTTCCTTATTTAGAATCTTTGTCATTCTGTTAGAGCTGATTATATTTCCCAGTTTCCCTATGATACCCCTTAATTCAACTTCCTCTCCTTTCGAAACAAATTTCATGAAAAGTTCTTGAAAATTAAAGCCTATTGTACCCAAGGATTGTAGCCATTGGAATTCTAGTACAACATCAGTGCCACCCATTGGAATACAAATCATTGGGCTATTCAATACATATTCTCCCATGGATAGCTTGATATTATGGCACTTTCTAAAGCAATTTATGGTTCCTCCACTTGCCACCATCACTTGACACTCTGGTGCTAGATATAGGAAGAAATTCAATTCATTGGCTATCTTACAATGAATAAAATTATGGGTATTTCCCGAATCAATCAATACTATTACATTTTTCTTCTTCATATGTCCTTCTATATTGATATCCCAAGGGGTGGTAATTTCTTCTATGTCTAGGGTTTGTTCCTGGTGTATCTCCTCTTCTTTTGACGTTACTTGTTCCTCTTCTTCCTCCTCTCCACAATCTATGTAAAATAATTTCTTCTCAACACACTTCTGACCTTTATTGTATTTTCTATCACAATTGTAATAAATCCCTTTTGGTCTTTTTTCTTCCAATTGTTTTAGTGTCAAACTTGTAGGTTTTGGAAAGCTAGGGGAAACAACACTTCCATATTTATAGTTGTGAGTGGCAGGCTTCCTTGTTTCCATAATTTTTCTATCCATTTTTCTTGCCAACCTGAATGCCTTCTCCAATGAATCAGGTTCCCAAAGGCGAACCTGATGTTGGATGTTATCCTTTAAAGTCCCTATGAACACATCAATCCTATGCTCCTTTGGAATATCTTCTACCCTTATATTCAATTTTTGGAAGTTCTCAATGTGCTCCATCATTGAACCCTTTTGTTTGAGATTTATCAATTGGCTAAAAAAGGTGTTTCTTTTGGTATCCTCATAATGTGTTATCATTTCTTCCGTAAAAATTGTCCAAGTGACAATTTGTTTACAAGAGAAAATCCATCGATACTATACAAACTGATTTGGTTCCAAATATAAAGTTGCAACGCGTACCTTTTTTGTGTTTTGCACATTATGGAGATCGAAATATTTCTCCATCTATAGTATCCATGTTAGAGGATTGTTGCTATCGAAATTTCTCATATTGATCTTTGAAACATGGTGTGTCTTCAATCCAACATTAGAGTCTATGAAATCATGATTAACATTTACTTTGTTCTCATCATGAGTTTCATTTACTACCCTTTTGCCATTAGTAAACATTTCTTGTAGAAAATTTGTCAAATCCATCTTCAAATATTCCATGTTTCCTTTAAGTTTCTCTTCTACACCATCCATCTTAGCTTCCACGTCACTCATCTTAGATTCCATGTCTTTCTTTAAACCATCCATCTTAGCTTCCATGCCATCCATCTTGGCTTCCACATCTTTCTTCAAACCATCCATATTAGCTTCCATGCCATCCATCTTAGCTTCCACACCTTCCTTTAAACTATCCATATTAGCTTTTATTACTTTCTGTGAGAGTAAATTTTGTTGCACTTGGTCTCATAATTTTGATATATCATGTTGCATTTCTTCCTCTTCTTCATGAGTCATGCTAGAGCTTTCAGGTTGCTTACTAGTTGTTTCCATTTTCTTTCTTTGGGGCCTCAATTAATGATAATAATGATTCACCATGCCCTCTAAATTCCTTCAAAATAATTTTTCAACCAAACTTAAGAAAAATTTAAAAAACGACTACGCACCTTCTTTTCACTCTGTAGGAGCTTGATATTGAATTTGTTGTATCTCTATAATTGCAAATCTCCAATGTATGAAATTGTGTCCTACAGTAGCCCTCTGAGTCCTCTTCCAACCTTGCAAGTCTGATCAATATTAGATTCTCTAAGGAAGAGTTATATCAAAGATCCCACGATGACCTAATTATAGACTAGTTCAGTAGAGCGAACTTGTACAAAGTTCCACATGTCAATGTTTCGATCTTAGGAATTGAAACTAATACATAGAGAACTATAGGGTGTCATGTTTCTGTAAAATTTTACGAAATTTCAATTTGATGCTCAAAGAGGGTTATGACGATTTTCCCCATGTCACCTGTTTGAGATATAATTCGGTAGCCTGTAAAAACAATACATTGCTTGGACCCTATATCCCAAAATATAGTGAGAAAAGATCTGAAATTTGGACCCAAAGTTCATCAATATTTCGGATCAAATGGGTTTTAATTTAAGCTTCTGAAACATCGTAGAAAATACGTTATAGAGAAAATTCCACAATAACTTATTTGGAGTAGTGAAACCCTAGAATCCAAACCTCTAATGCTAATTGTTATTCAACCAACTCACAAAATAGAAGAAAAGATAGAGAAACAACTTCAAAATCAGCTTCTTCGAGGGGGAAACCTATTTTAAATTACACAAATGAACAATTCTTGGATGATACAAATGACAAAACCTCATTTCTATATATAGGAGTCGAAGGGGTCATAATATAGTCAAAGTTGACATAACAATAATAATATAAGGGCACAACAGTAACAATATTAGGCTTCAATGGGGCACAATAATAACAATATGGGGACAATAGGGGCACAACTATAACAATAAGGGCTACAATGACAATAGTAATGGGGGAATCACTAGTATTTTAGGGACCTAACACCATCCCAATGGATATGGGTTTAGATGACCACAAAGTTCTAGCCCCATCTTCTTGACCAGCTTTGCTACAATTAGATCTGTTTGTGATCCGGAGTCAAACAAAGCATCAAACTTTTTCTTTTTGACTTATATCTTTATATGGAAGAGTTTGGTCATTTCTTTCTCTTCCTATTGTTGAGGTCTACTCAAATTCACCTCCTTTTATACTGATGTACAGGGGATTTTCTCATCCATGTCTGAGCTACTTTCAACTTGGTTTCTCGAATCAGTGGCCATGATATTCTTCCTCTTATTTTATTTATTTTTTTCTTTGGGTTTAGCTCTAGATGCAACTTCTAACACTTCTCCTCTCTATGGCATCAATGTTGGAGTGGTTACTAGGATGTTTGCACTCATTTGTTGTGGTTGCTTTCTTTTTATCTTTCCCCCTTTTTCTTCTTCTTCCACTCCTTAGAAGTTTCCTATTGCTCCTTTTTCTTCGATCCACTTGATTTTGCTCTCTTAATGCATATGTTATCTAGGTATTTTGTCTATACACAAACCTTGTCCACTTATTTAGGGTTGAACAACACCAATTTCTACCATAAATGTAGTGTATACCCCCCAAATACTTGAAGATTACATCTAGGTTATTTAGGGAGATGCCCAACATTACGACCATCTTTCTGAACTCTGTGGTGTACTCCTACACAATTTTCCCTAGCTTTTGCCTGAAGTAATGCTACCAGATCCATTGGTCCTCTATGTACCTAATAGGGTAAAAATGTGAATTAATGAGGGTTTTGAAGTCCTCCCACTTATTCATTGGAGCCTCTCCCTCCAACCTCAAGGTATTTATGTGGCTCTCCAACCAATTCAAGTCATGACCCTCTAATTTCAACTCTGCAAATGAAATATTTTATTCTTCCTTAATTTGATGGACACTGAAATACACTTCCAATTGATGCAACCAATCATTTATCTTTAGAGCGTCAATCTTTCCATGGTACGAATTTCTATCAACCTTTGCTTCCATTTTAAACAGGGGTTGTGATTGATTCACATAACTCAAATTGGGTGGATCTTTTCCAGGTTCGTTCTTAGGTTTATTCTTGTTTCTTCCAAATATCCTAAATACCCTTTTGATTTATCCTTTGTATTTGAACCCCCATATTATTTAAATATCTAGATCTTATTTCTTATGGTTTCCATGAGGAGATTTACATTACGATTTATATCAATGACTTGTTTTTCTAGCCAAAAAAACATCTTCTCTGTAGGGTCACAAGTGTATTTCATAGATTCGTTAGTCATGATTATAGTTTTACAACTTTTAGACTACTTGATTTAGATTCCCTACAAATGTCCACAATACACCTAAAGAACCCTGCTTTAATACCAATACGATCCGTAAATTTTTGTGAATATTCTACTCGGTATAATAAAATTATATCTAAATTCTAAAATTCTACACTATTACAATTTTATTAGATTCTTGATATGTAGATTTATTGTTAGTAGTGCATGCATGAAAATTACAATTATGAAATAAATATATAACATAAAAATAAAAGTTCACACACACATTTGACACAAGATATGCTCTGGGAAACACTTTCTAGAGAAACACCTGGCTAGAAGGTGATGTTGCTTCACTCTCTTTCTCTGAATGGAAATATGGTTGCGAGTAAAAAAAAGTATGGTGTTTGGCTTTTGGGCTATTACAATGTGTAACTCCTCTTTGGGTCCTCTATCTCTTATCCCTATTAGATATTTTTTCTCATCTATGGAACACCTTCACTAGCAAGAATGGAATCTCTTTTCCTCCTAGTGGCTCAGTTATAACACATCCAAGTAGCCTACTAGTGGTTAGGTTTGACTACCTCAACTCTTAACTAGAGTTAAAATATAGACTCTTCTATAGTTTTCTACCTCATAATCATGTGCCTAGCTCATTTTCCATGAATATTGGGGGTTGATGTGGAATCCTCTCAAATTATGGTGGTGAAAACAAGAAGGTCAACTTCTGAGTGGCATAAATTTTTCATATAGACTTTGATTAGCATTATTCTCACACCGTTAGAAAGGTATTTCTGTGTATAATAGGAAAAAAAGGTGTACCTTAAAGCAATATAGCTTTACCCCCCAAAAAATGTCATTTGATGCCTCAAATTGCTCTCAAAAGGTTTCAGACCCTATTTCGCCAAACTAGGTCCCATAAGTAAAAAGGGTCTCGTGAGTTGATTCCCCCACTTTTTCCACACTAAAATAATTTATGTAGATGAAAAATAATATAATGATACAATTTGTATTAGTAAACCCCTTCAAAGATTCCTTTCCTTTTACTAACTCTTCTATAGAATAATTTTCTCTTAAAAAATAGAACAAATCTTGAGGCAAAATCAAAGAAATGTATCTTTATTGGCTATGGTGTTAATTATTTTGGTTATCGCTTATATGATTATGAAAATAAAAAAATCATTAGTAGCAGAGATGTCATATTCAATGAAAAGGTCTTGTATAAGGATCAGATGCAGGTAAAGAAATAGGAAAATGAAAACAAAGAATACATGGTGCTTGATGAGATCACAAAAAAGGTAAAGGTGTCTGCAAATTATAATGACCAACAACCACAACAACAACAGGCACCTTAAACCCCTAAAAGTTGTGTTAGAAGATATAACAGGATAAGTAGACCACCTCAACGATACTCTCCTTCATTATATTATGTATTTTTGATTGATTTTGGTGAACCAGAAAGATATGATGAAGAAATGCGGATATAAACCATGAAGAAGTGGGAGAAATCCATGGAAGAAGAGATTGAATCCTTGATGCATAACTAGAATTGGGACTTAGTCAAGTTGTCTGCATGTAAAACAACATTGCAGAATAAATGGGTTTGTAGGTTGAAGGAAGAAGATGGAGGTAAACAAGGTATAAGGCTAGACTTGTGGTGAAGGATTTTGCACAAAAGAGAGGTATAGACTTTGATGAAATTTTTTCTCCTGTTGTTAAAATGAATTCAATAAAAACTATTTTAAGTGTAGTGTCAATAGAATATTTTCATCTTGAGCAATTAGATGTAAAGAAAACCTTTCTCCATGGGGATTTAGAGGAGGAAATATATATGTAGCAGCCACAAGGATATGAGGTCAAAGTGAAGGAGAAGTTAGTGTGCAAATTGAAGAAGATCTTGTATGAATTAAAATGAGCTCCAAGGTAGTTGTATCTAAAATTTAATAGTTTTATGTATGAAAAAGGTTATATTAGATGTCACTCTCACCATTGTGTTCACATTAAAGAGAAAAATGATGGAAGTTATATTATATTGTTATTGTGTGTAGATGACATGCTTATTGCAGGGTCTAACATGCAGGAAATAAATGTTCTAAAAGGAAAATTGGCAAATTCATTTCTAATGAAGGATTTGGGTGATGAAAAATAAATCCTTAGTATGAGAATAAGTAGAGATAGGAAAAATCACAAATTAATGTTGTCTCGGAGTGATCACATACAAATGGTGTTGGAAATATTTAATATGAAGAAATAGGAAAACCCTATCCATTCCCTAAATCCTTTTGTAAGCATCTACTGTTTGACATCAACGTCCATCACGAATAAACATGCACTAAAAACTAACATCATTGAAAAGAAAAACATTTTGTGCTATTCTACATAAGCTCTATATCTTTGTAGGAAACATCTATAGGAAATTATAGATTGCAAAATAAATAGACCTCATGTTTTTCTAATTTCAAATACTCATCAAGGAACCTAAAATATTCTTGTAAAAACCTAAAAAATATCTTTGGAGGGTATATGCATTGTTGAATCTAACATCCACAAGGACATGCAAATATACCACTCACTTACCCACTATAAGAAATATGAAACATTTAAATTATTTTAATTAGTAAATCATGGGAATGGAATAACATAAGTGAACAAGGGTCCCTAGAACTCTTGTGGGTGGTGCCTATCCATGATGCGTAGAGACCTTTAAGAAATCAACACTAGATATATGGGAAACATAACTACTTCATTAAATTCCTAAAACAAAATACATAATAGTTGAACAATTGGTCAAAAATCCATCAATCTGTAGAGAAAGGAAATAACAATTAAAGAAATAGTTATCTCTAAGGTGAATTCCTAATTTATTCATATATAAAGTCTAGGGAACAACCTACCTGACAAGAGAGTTGATTTCCCTCAATAAATCCCAAAAACTAGGGCTTCATTTTGAGGATATCTCTCAATTATATAGAAAGGTGCTCACAATTGGTAGGACTTCTTTAAATGAAACACAAGTTGACTTGGGTCAAGTTCAATTGTAGGAGGCACAACATCCTTGAAATATCTCCCTACTATTGGATAAGAGCATCTCTACAAGATTTGTCAAATCATTAATTTTTTCTACAAAAAGGCTAGGACATTCCAAATCTAGACTAACTCTTCAAGAAATCATAATTTACACATAATAATCATGTAGTTATCATAATTTTTATCAAAACAACGTCAAAATATGAAAAATAGCAAAAAATTGTTATTATGAGTGGACTTAAAAGGTGTCTATTATGTGGGACCATCATCATTTCCCAACTTTAAATGTTTCACACTTTTTTGCAATTAATCTATAATTCAACTATTGTTAACTTTCATTTTTTTCTCTAAAAAAATGCCTTTCATATCATGCAATGTACCTAATGGATTCCCCTTACTAGTAAAAATTCGTTGACTCCTTTATCTCTTTCCACTCTTTGCTTATTTATTCTTGGTGGTATTTTCTAAAGGTTGGAATAGGAATGGAGGATTGAACCTCAATCCACTGAATTGTGTTTCACGTCATTGGCAAATCCTTTGTAGAGGGTTGTCTAGGAGTTAACATTTCCCGTGGTGATGGGGGAATGAAGCTCCTTAATTTGGAAGTTGTAAGGTAAGGATTTATACTACTTTTGGTAGGCTTCAATAGCCTTATCATTTCTTCAGAATAAGAGATGACTAATTCCTGCCTTTATTTCCAAATAGAGGGTCCTTGTTGGTCCTTAGAAAAAATGCCATGGGCTACTCTAATTACCTTATATTAGGATCCTCTACCCTTACCCATAGAGGAGTGGATAATTCTTCCCTTATTTGTTTGTTTACCTCCTATACCATCACCTATTTATGCCTTAGCCAAAATTCTAAATCAATGAATTGTACATCCCCCACATAGAGGTTGGGGCCACAAGAAGGCGATTATGACAACACGAAGTTATGGAGATAAATCTCACACAAGATTTCATTTGCTTCCATGTCACTTCCCTAGCATACATTAATGAATAATTTAATAGTTTGGATTTTAAATTCTCCTTTTTTAGCGAAGTTCAAAAAATAATACTAATCCAAGAGGATCCAAAAATTCCCCAAAAATAAAAGTGCTCAGAACCTAATCAAAAGAGCTCCATGTCAATGATCTTGATGAGATAATTCCAACACAACTTTAATGGGTGAAAACATAGTTTGTATGCTAAAGCTATGATGTTCTAAAGTTTGTGAGAAATAGAGATAGGATTCTATAGAGTTGCCATGTGGCAACACCATGTGGCTATGTATGAATGCTAATGTTGAATTTCATATGATTACATGGTAGTATTAGATGGTGACACGTGGCAAGATCTATACAATGATGTGGAAGCACATGTTGACATGTTGATGTGGTAAACATCACAAAGCTGACATGATAGGTTGTCAATATGACATGTGGCAGAATGACTAATGATGATGTGGCACCGGCTAATATGGCAGAGTTGGCACATGGCGACCGATTAGACGTTTCCATGTGGTCATATTTGACTGATCCAAAATCTATTCCTAAATAGTTGATGTTAGAATCAAACTATAATCTACGTGGAGATGGACCAACAACTTAATAACTGGGTCGCAAGTGATAGTTGAAAACTATGTTAGGAAAATTTATCTTTTCATATTGTTGTAATAACTTGCCAAAGAGAGAAGTCTCGCAGGCTTTGTTGAAATATGTAACTAGGTTAGATATTCATAATGAAAAATATAATCTTGATTTTATGTATTTAATGAAAAGAGGAAAATAAATTAATTATTGTGAATCTTGAGGCATGGGTTTCATGCTCAAGAGAATTTATTTTTATAGGTCAAAGCACCCATTGAGTGGTTCTAGGTTTATTATCATTAAGTCATTTTCATGTATGAATGACCCATTTTGGCATGTTACATATTGTAAGAAAAATTATTTGAGTCAAAGTCAAGTCAAGGGACCCTCCAAGACCTTGTCAATGTGCTACAATCAAGTCAGTCTACCAAAATATCATGTCAGGCTAGAGATGAATTCAAGTCAGCCTCAAAGCATGGGAGAGAAGCCTATATAAGGGAGCACTCAACCTCTTTGAAGGACACACTTGACACTAAATTTTCTTACCTTTAATTACTTCTTTCTTGGAATTGAAATATTTTAATATGGTCAAAACATATATGTATGTGTGTGTGTTGGTGTAGTTTAACTTATAGATGAAATAGTTGTCTTCATTGGAATTGGATAATACACTTTCAAGAAAGATTGTGATTTTTTGTTGTTTAAACTACATTTTTAAATGCATAAATGGATTAAATACCTTGAAAACCCCTAGAGCACTTGAATCATATAGATTAAACAACTTAAATTCAATTTTTTTTAAATCTCTACCAGATTTTGGTTAAAATTAACCAAAAACTTTCCCTATAAAAGTTAGTTTCATCTATAAGTTAGACTACACACATACACACATATAATGTTAATATTGAAATATGTTGGTGAAGGAAAATATTGAACAATTTTTTAAGTCTTTGGATGCCCTAGCATTGGAGGATGGAAATGGTATTCTTTGGATTCCACATTTATCTAGGGGGCCCTACCGCATAAACACTAGTGAATATAGTGTGGCTCTTCTTATATAAGTAGTTAAATATGAAACCATGTATATATAAATCAATTTCAACTTTAAGTATATAAAATAACTTAATGAAGGTCTTATTTGAATAAGATATTGTCAATGTGGTTGAATATTTGACTATTTTTATGTTGGAAAGAATAACATTCTAACCCACTTGGAAGAAACACATTATTCCCCCTTGTTACCCCTTGCTCATGCAACTAGTCATGGAAAGAATATAACACACACCCAACATTCTCCCACTTGTTATTTTATTTTCCACATAGGGGGTCACATGAGAGCTTAGTCATTAGTTTAGCCCTATAACGCCCATTTTTTCTCTACACCAAACTTCTCAATACCCAAGGACTTCGTCAATGTATCTACAACATTCTTCTAAGTGTCCACCTTTACCAAAAATACCTTTTTATCCTCAACCATCTCCATTAAAAAGTGATACTAAACATCAATGTGCTTTTTATTTGAATGATAAGTAGGGTTCTTTGCTAAGAAAATTTCACTTTGGCTATCACAGTCTATCCTTATAGCTCGTTGTACTAATCCCATACTTGAAAACAGTCTCTGTTAGAGCCTAAATCTGCCTTAGGCTGAAGGAAGGCAAAATTCAGGATAACCACAAACCATGCTCAGCCTCGTAGCTAGCCTACGAGGATAGGAGAGGGCTCTCTCCAGGTCAATCTCGGTAAAAATAAGTAATAGGGTCCGAGATGACTTAAAATGGGAACTGATTTTAGGCTAGTAAATAAATATGAAAGTGGTATTTTATTGAATGACTGAATTTTCTGGGTTGTATGGGACAAAGAACAACATGATCTGAGAAATTAAATCAAAGACATAGATTGTTTCATGAGGCAATATAGGCAGGAAGCTTAGCAATCTAACTGAAATAATATGGAGTGGAAAGACTGTTGAGAGGCTGAAAAGGGCTTGTGTAATGAATCCTTTTTAGACAGAAGAAGACACACAGAGGATGAATGTTTTCCAAGGTGGAGCAATAAATTGGACTCTACCTTTCTTACTCAAAAACATTCAGCTGGAAATGATTATGAATGAAACTGTAAAACATAACAAAATACATATGAAATAGAGAAGAAACATAATGCTAAACTCACACCACGAGAATCTCATGAATCAGAGCTGCATCCTTTTATTAATTCCCTGGCCAAACTGTATAGTAAAGCACTGACTTTTCCTCCACCTTTCCTGGAAACTCCAACCCTTGACAAATGATTTTTCAATACAATAAATAGACTCAATCTGTGGGAAAACAAATCGACACAAATGGGGAGCTATTTAATCATTAACTAATAAAAGCTGGAAATCCAACCACCTATTCTGAAAAAGAGCAGCGTTACATCTTGTTTTTCTCTGGTGACTAATTAAAAGGCAAAAAATGTAGTGTGGATCCCATGAAATCATGACTTGAAGAAAAAAATAGACCATATGTGCCTATCTCTCTGCTGTGGTTGATATCTTCGTTCTAATTTTTGATTTTGGTCTTTTCACCTTCTCGTTACCGTTAATTTGTTTTAATAGTATGGTGCCTTGTGAATAGATAAAATGCACCTACATCTGATCCGGCCTAATCGTAACGTTTCCGAGCCAGGAGACATGTCCATCCATCTCTTTCGCCTGAATACCCACGTCGAGGCCTTCTAATCAATAAGTGAACATCTCCTGCCATGATAACTCAACAATGAAACTAATTTTTGATGAGAACCACATGGAGGATTTCCAAATGTTGGCCCATTATGAATCTGTAGTAGTGCTAGGTTCATTGCAGCTCTTACATCTTCAATACTGTTGTGACCATTTTCAGATTGTTGAATCTCTCTGTTCAAAAACCTTTTTGTGATGATTCATAAAACCAACTTAAAATGTGTGCCATGAGGATGTTTATACAAGAGGGATGTATCTATTACAAGATTGTGGATAACCTTCAATGCTAAAAGGTCACTCTCCAATGAATGCCCAACAAGAACAATTTCTCTGGAAACCAGGTTCAGGAATTCTTCCTGAATATCTTGAATTGTGGTTGTAACTGTGGCCATAATTTCACCTGTTATTGCACTGTACCTGGTAATGTAGTCAATAATTGCTCTTGAAGGTTTGACCAATTTGTCAAGAACAACCTTTCCTTCGTTGTCCACCAATGTCACCCTCGTAAGCTCCAAGTCTTCTGAAAAGGAAGATCTGCTTCTACCAATCATTCTATTGGTCCCAATTATTTCTTTCTAAGATCTGAAGTTTGTTGTTGCCGCTTCCATGGTTTGCCCCCAGTTTTGCTTGGAATTAGGAGCTCCAGAAGCTTCATTATCAGTATTATCTTGGGACAAATCTTGACGCTTTCTTTTGTACTTGCAAGTTAAGAGAGCCTCTATTGTTTGTGATGAATCCGCTACTCAGCTGACAGCCATGACAGCCCTCAGATTGCCACAACATTCTATCAAACTTCATAGCATATAAGATTGAGACCTAAAAAATGCTGCATCAAGGCCTGGCATATAAAGAAGTACTAGTTTTGATATCAAAGGCTTATTTTTGATAAATATCCAAGGCGACATCAATCCATCTCCAAAAACCCAGATGACTAGTCCTTGAATATCCTGTAAAGATAATGTAGTGTGGACTTCTGGTGTTTTCAAAAGAGTTTTTGTCCTTGCCTCTGCTCCATAGATATCGAAGTATGCAGTTTGAGTAGATGTCCCTCTTTTCAAATTGGGAGGTGTCGTAGCAAATATAATAATAATAACCAGGCTCAATTGAAATGAAACTGAAACTGAAATATTTGAATTTGCCTTTCCACTTCCAATTCTGTTTGAAAATTGTACACGTATATATTTACACAAACAGGGATAAAGAAATGATGTTGTTTGATTTTGGATGACAGAAGTGATACAAATTTTCCCTATTGGCTCAGTGCGCCGCGTCAGTGCAAATTTGCATTGAGAAAATCGGCTCTATGCGCCGTGCCAGTTGCCTAGTGTGCCGCGCATGGATTTCACACAGAGTTTGCCTTCCAAACATCTGACTTAGCCTTTCCACATTTTTCTTTGGATTTCACGCTTGTTTCTTGACTTGCAAACGAATTGTATAAACAATAAAAATATCTTAATGTTTCAATGACTTTGATTTTTTGATTTGGCAAACTCACTTTGTAAAGTTTGAAACTTTGACATTTCTTATCACTCTGTTTTGCTTCCTTTGAATTTTTGAATGATGAAACTCTTTGTCTGTTTGCAGGGATGATTAGCATGTGATCTTGGTAGAGGATGACTAGGGCTGTGCCTTAAACATTGCATGTTTGAAAGCTTTAAAAATTACATATTCACTACCAAAAACAAATTTGACGATTTCTTCTTCAAAACTATGTTTTGAAGAAGAATAATTCTCGAGCGTTCTTGATAATGGATACTCTAAAATGAAGACTTATTGGAGACATCCTCATGGACTATGGGCGTTATTTGACATTGTTGAAGACCAATTCAACTAACCCTAGACCTACTAACTGAAATGACTCTTGCTGACCATGAGACTAAACAAGACTATACATGGCTTTAAAATTGACTTTGATGAACAGACCAGAGTCAGCAGGGCAAGGCATGAGGGGGAAGACCCTTCCATCAGATTATGGCATGCCCCTAGTGAAATGCAGATGAATGACGGAATGAGACACCTGAAATGAAATGCAAAAAGAGTTTTGATCTCTGACGGAGGACTGACAAGATCGACTCTAACATTGGCTCCAATGGGGATGGTAGCTCCTTGGAGGTGCCAATAACAATAGATCTCTAAAAGAGATAGAGAGTGCCTTCGTCCATTGGGATATGGAGTCCATTATTTTGACAAACCAACATGATTCAATTTATTGACTGGAACTTTGACTCAAACTAACTCGATGCAAACTGAAATGACTGAAAAAACTTGACTCTAACAGACTAACTCAAAAGACTAAGACCTGAACTTAAAACTTAAAGCTTGGTGGTAGTACATGACCACATGTGTTTCGTAAAAGACAATATACAATCAAACTATATCAAAATGCCAATGTAACCAATCAAGCAGATGTCTTCTTGATTGATTCTCTTGATCAGATCTTCTGGTCAACAATAGATACTTGTAACTGGGCATCCAAAAAGCTAAGTGACCATGATCTCCTTCAACACTGAATACTTCAATAAACACCTTCACTGCTGAGTGCAACAGATTTTCCAGAGGATCTTGAAAAACATGAATATTTACCTCCTCCTGAAGAAACAAGGAGTCTTTCTCTTTTGATTTTGATCTTCCTTCATAATGTACTTCAGTAAAAGTATGTTCTTGGTCCTCAAAAAATTCTGAACAAGTAGATGAGCAGATTTCCTCTTCAAAGAACATTTCAAAACATGAAACATAGGAAGAAGAATCTGAAAGGCAGTCCAAATATAAGACATATGAAGCAGAATCTGAAAGGGAATTTTGTATGGTCTGATCTTTTGTAGTCTGAATATATTGTAGGTCATCTTCACATGATATCACAGCCAAATTATCATGTTCCTCATTACATTCATCAATCATGAGAAAAGAAACTTCAAATGATTCTTGAAACCCAACACTAACATTTCTATCATCTACCATAAATTCATCCAGAGAAACCTTTTCACTTACTTAACCGCAGATCTCATCTTATTTTTTATGAAATGACTGGATTACCTCTTTATGAAGGCTTTGTTATGATGGCATGAGAACATTTGGATCCATAACTCTGTCTTCTTCATCCAAGATGATTTCAGCAGCAGAGTTCTCCTTCATGGGATTCAGTATGAGGTATTCTTGGTCATCACAATCTGAATCTGGATCTGAAATAGCTGTCTTGACATTATCACATTTTGGAATTAGAACTGGACTTCCTTGCATGCTGTCTTCTTCTATGGATAGATCTGAAACGACACTTTCTCTTTCATCATTTTAAGCCATATGGAAATCTTCAACCTGCTGATCTATAAAGCTGCTTACAGGACTATCATCCTTTTCAGAAGAGGAAGAAGTTCCACCATCACCTTCTTGACCATGTGCACACTGCAGATCTGTGTTAACTTGAGCTGGAACATGACCGTTCAAGAGTTGATCTATCTCATCTTCAGACAGAGGAGATAATACTTTTTGTTTTCTCTTGCTCAAACAGTGATTGTCTTCATTAACTTCAAGTGAAGGAATGTACAAATTTTCCTCATACTGCTGATCCATTTCATGTAATTCCTGTTGACTGTCAATATGCAAAACTCCTTCATCTTCCACCATACTAAAATCTTGATCCTGCTGCAAATTTTCATAATCGACTTTATGTTGTTGAAATGGATTTTCATATAGGGCTTCCATGATCTCATCATCCATGAAATTATCATCTTCATAATATTTCTCAAGGCTTTCAATAAAAGTAGAAGCATGTTTGAAACAGTCATGAACTAAATTTAATGATGGATAAGAGTCTGTTAAACACGCATGGACAGCAAGAGAGATATGAAAGATAAAACATGCAATACAATTTTTATTGACAAATGATATACATTTATAGTACATTATGTGACCGTTGGGATTCACATCCCAAGGTCTCTTGGACTCCTTTTGTCCGTTTGTCTTCCAAACTAACCCATTGAGGATTAGGTGTCAACATTCCCCCCCTTAGTCCGAAGGGTTATGTATGAGTCCAAGAAGAGAGCTGTAATACAAAATGTACAAAAATGTATGGCAGCACTAGGCTGAATGTGCTCTCCGAAATGTTGGTATAAAGGGAGGTTGTTTAAGGATGACCACCAACACTAGAACGCTTAGTGCAGTTCTTAGAACTCTTCCAAAACTGGCAAGAAGTTGAAGTCTTCTGCTAGAGGAATTGCTCCTATTGTTTTGAAGAGGGAAACATTCAACCAATAAAGGGAGGTCTCACCCCCCATAAAAGGCAGAACTTCAACCTAAAAAGGGAAGTCTCATCCTGTGATGGTTTAAGGATGACCAGCAACTCTGGAATGCTTAATGCAATTCCTGGAACTCTTCCAAAATTGGAAAGAAGCTGGAGTCTTCTGCTAGAGGAAGTGTTCTCAATTTTGTTCCTGGAATTCTTCCAAAACTGGCAAGAAGCTGAAGTCTTCTGCTAGAGGAAGTGTCCCGGATTGCCAAGTGAAGGCATGTTCACGGGCATCTTTGTCTCTGGTTGCAACTCTGAAACTGGTGTGGCAGGTTGTGGCTCAGGCTCGCTTGATGTGGCTTTGAAGCTTGTAGATGACCATCATTTCCCCCCCTGTCAAATACAAGGTGAGAGGATGGAGAAAACTCAACTGTAAGACTGTTCAATATTCTGGAACATGTTCTGACATGTGTTTGGAATATCTTCTTGGCTGTTGATGCCCATTGCCAAGAAACGATCCATCTAAGATGAATCTTTGTTCTTGCAAGATGTTTTCTTTTGAAGCATATGTGTGAAAAATGGCTAGTTTATGATAGTGCTTACATGGATGAAGATCAAAACAGTGATCTTTCAGATGGACAACTTGATCACAGTGTTGGCATTTCACGATCTGTTGCTGTTGTTGTGGAAGAGGGGCAAAGTCTGGAACAATTGAAGCTGAACTGTCATAAGGAGCAGGTGAACTGTCATGAATGAATCCAACACTCTGAAACTGAATGGGCTTGGCATAGTTTGGAATATGAAAGGACAAGTCCTTGTCATATCCAAGACCAGTTTTGTGCTTGTTGTGGACAAGCTGTTCCCAAGGTCTGATGATGGGCTTGGGAAGTGCAGACTGAGTTTCTGCATCTTCATGTACAACAACTGCTTTATTGGGTACTAAATCTGAATCAACTGTAATATTATTGACTTTCTTCTGATGGGTTGTAGTCCCAATGTTCTGAACAGAAACATGTTCAGAATGATGACTCTTCTATGTTAGTTCTTCTTACTGTAGCTGAGTTTCGAGTTGCAAAAATTCTATCTTCTCTTGTGCATACTGCAGACAAGTTTTAATATCACAAAGAGAGTTCTTGCTAATGTTTATCATCCCTCCAAAATTGACATGTATTAAAGTATTCAATAATTCTAATATATTATCAAGTCTGGTCATCTTCTCAACAACACAAGTCAGCGAAAAAAGAATGATAAAATGATAGACACCAACTTGACCAAATATCTCTGCAAACTTGGTTTCGTAATCAAACTAATTCCTAATGGAATTGATTTCATGCATACATGGTGGATATCGCCTCTGAATGCAAGAGGATCTTAATGAATCGTGGAAGGCATCCTCTATCAACAAACAATGTCAAGTGTTCCAAAACAAACCTTGTTTCACCTGTTTTTCCTATTGTAATATCGCAAAGATTGCCAAAACAAATGCCACCGTCTCTCTATGTTTGCAGACTTCTTCAGCAGAGAATCAAGCTGAACTTCAATTTGAACTTCAGAAAGAAGATTCACGTGGTTTCAGCGATTCAAGCTAAACTTCTTATATTCTTCAAAAAAAGAAAAGTTTTATAAAAGTCAAAATTTTCTGTTCATTGAAAACGGAAATTGTTGAAATTTTTGTTCTGCACGAGGAGTCAGCGTGGTGGTCTGAATTGCCATGGTTACCAGTGAAAACGTTATGTAAATATTGGGGTGTGTGTAAAGAAAGGAATGCCCTCTTTTCTCACAAACAATTCATAACTAAATATTGGCTTTTCGCACCTCCCAACAAGAAACCATGGCTCCTTTTGTTACATGACTTGGACCTGTTGGATTGCTTGGCGTACTGCTTCTTCACAGGCACATGGAAGCGACTGCCCCTCGCTTTTTTTAAGGAAACAATATGACGTTCACAGCTTTTCGGTGCGAGCATCGGCAGCAGGCCTTTTGTTGGCAACCATCCACTTTAATTTGAATATAGCCAAAACAATGTCGCCGCGTCTTCACAGAACACAATTTAAAAATACAATAACCTGGAAATGGCTCTTAAAGCCATATAGGTACCTGGCGTGCCATGATTCAGATGGGATTATGAGTCTCAACACATTTTCGTGTTAAACACACATAGATGCTTTGACCTTCTACAACCCCAAGACTAAATTCCACGCCAGCTAACACTGAGACGCGAGAAACAAAATATTGTGGCTTGGATCAAAAAATACCTTAAAGATTGGTCTTCCAGTGGTCCCTGGGGAAGTTTTCAGTGTCTTTCCAGTGCATCAGAAGCCGGACTTTTCAATGCCGCTATCAGATTCATCATCCAATGCTCACATTCACGACCTTTTAACACTATCTCCCACTGCTCTTCAACGCTTTCTCCATTTTACCAAATTCCCAAGCCCTCACAATGCATCATATCATCCATGCTCTGTAATTTCTGTCACTTCTTTTCTTTTACTGTAAGTCTGCTGTTTGTCTTTCACAATGAAAACCAGAGTCACTATTGAAGCCGCTTGCCGATTAAATGAGGATAGTGGTTTATGTGAAGTCCACGATTTCAGAACCTGCAGTTGGACTTCTGTCTACATGGATATATAACCATCACACTTTTACAAAATCCTTTCAAAACAATTCCATGCCATCTTAATCAATATATTGTGGTTTCAGCTATCATAGAACACACCCATCTGTTCTGACTGTATATTCGTTTCTTTTCATTTCACTTCATCTTCAACTTCAAAAGATCTACTACAAGATGTATAGAGCAGCAGCATCCGTAGCTTCTACAATCGGGAGGCAGAGCTCTCATATACAGACTGCTAGCAGATTTGGTTGGAGCAGAATTTATGCTGCAAAAGGGATCTGATTTGGATTTGATGCATGGTCAGAAATGCTACAAGGTATTGAACAACTTGCAGACGTAGTGAAGGTGACAATGGGACCAAAGGGTCGCAATGTTGTCATCGAACAAAGTTTGGAGCTCCAAAGGTCACGAAGGATGGTGTCACTGTAGCAAAAAGTATTGAGTTCAAAGACAGAGTAAAGAATGTGGGTGCTAGTCTCGTTAAGCAAGTGCCGAGGCAGATTAGAGGAAATATTACAGATAGTGTATCAGCCTCAAGCCATTTTTTTGAATTCGCCCAGTTAGTCGATGCTCATCTACAATTGCTGGGCATACAGAGGCTGTTCTTTTAGTAGCATTCAACCCAGATGGACGACATTTGGCGAATGGTTTTGATACTACTGTTCGATTCTGGGACCTTAATACTCAATCTCCATTATACACATACACAGGGCACAAAAATACCACTACAATAATACCACTACACAACGTTGAATCAGGCCACATCAGACCATTCACAAAGACAACGCAAATGTTTCAAAATGACAACGCTATTCACAAATTGAATGACAACGCTATTCACAAACATTTCAAAATGACAACACTATTCACAAAGACAGTGCAAACGTTTCAAAATGACAGTGCTATTCAGAAATAAGGTAGAGGCAGAGCAGCACTGGAATAAGGTAGAGGTAGAGGTCAGAGATGTCAGTCAGCAGAGGATTTCAAGAAGAAAATTCAGAGCGCATGTAGTGTTAGAAGCAACTAATTATATGGAGGAGCAGTGCAGGCAGCAGTATTAACATGTTGCAGCTAAAATTTAGTTGAATAAATATTCATGAGAAAATATTCATGAATTTCATGGCAGAAATAAACTGCAGAGAAAGGCCAAAAACAAATGGCTCAAATTACTTATGCAGGGTAGGAATACGCCTGCTCTGATACCATGTTAAACACACATGGACAACAAGAGAGATATGAAAAATAAAACATGCAATACAATTTTTATTGACAAATGATATACATTTATAGTACATTATGTGACCGTTGGGATTCACATCCCAAGGTCTCTTGGACTCCTTTTGTCCGTTTGGCTTCCACACTAACCCATTGAGGATTAGGTGTCCAACAGAGTCTTTATACTCCTCAAAGAACATGGCACGAAAATCCTTTAAACAATAAATACAAGCAGGCGGCAAACTTTCATACCAAGATTGGGCTTCACCTTCTAGGGTGGCAAGGAATATCTTCATCAAGCAATCTTCAAGAAAATCAACCTTTAACTTGCGAATATGCATGTGAAATTTAACTAGATGTAAAGCAGCGTCCTTCGTACCATCATCTTTAAATGTAGGCAAATTCTTTGACCAATCTACCTAAGGAATTTTATTTGGAAAACCTGGAATGTGATCTCAGCTCATGGGAGTGTGTCTTCGTGCAACCTGATCCATCTTGAAAACCTTAAAGTTATTGATCTCTCTGTAGTGGAGTCACCATGAAGCACCGATTGCTGGATTCTTCAGTGAATGGAGTCTCCAGGTGAATGATTTCAGCCTTCTTATGTCTAATCGTTGTCCACCATCAACCATCAGATCTGAACTTGATACATTTACTGGGGTGAGACAACCTACAAGAAACCTTCTTCCACAACGAAGTCGCCACTATGTTAGAGCCTAAATCTACCTTAGGTTGAAGGAAGGAAAAATTCAGGATAACCACAAACCACACTCAGCCTCGTACCTAGCCCTATGAGGACAGGAGAGGGCTCTCTCTAGGTCAATATCGGTAAGAATAAGAAATAGGGTCCGAGATGACTTAAAATGGGAACTGATTTTAGGCTAGTAAATAAATATGAAAGAGGTATTTTATTGATTGACTAAATTTTCTGGGTTGTATGGGACAAAGAACAACATGAGATGAGAAATTAAATCAAAGACACAGATTGTTTGATGAGGCAAGATAGGCAGGAAGCTTAGCCATCTAACTGAAATAATATGGAGTGGAAAGACTGTTGAGAGGCTAAAAAGGGAATTTATAATGAATCCTTTTCAGACAGAAGAAGACACACAGAGGATGAATGTTTTCCAAGGCAGAGCAATAAATTGGATTCTACCTTTCTTACTCAAAAACATTCAGGTGGAAATGATTATGAATGAAACTGTAAAACAGAACAAAATACATATGAAACAGAGAAGAAACATATTGCTAAACTCACACCACGGGAATCTCATGAATCAGAGCTGCATCCTTTTATTAATTCCCTAGCAAAACTATACAGTAAAGCGCTGAGTTTTCCTCCACCTTTCCTAGAAACCCCAACCCGTTACAAATTATTTTTCAATACAATAAATAGACTCAATCTGTGGGAAAACAAATTGACACAAATGGGGAGCTGTTTAATCATTAACTAATAAAAGTTGGAAAGCCAAACACCTATTCTGAAAAAGAGTAGGGTTACATCTTGTTTTTCTCTAGTGACCAATTAAAAGGAAAAAAATGTAGCATGGATCCCATGAAATCATGACTTGAAGACAAAAATAGACTATACATGCCTATCTCTCTGTTGTGGTTGATATCTTCATTCTAATTTTGGCTTTCGGTCTTTTCACCTTCTCGTTACTGTTACTTTGTTTTAATAGTATGGTGCCTTGTGATTAGATAAAAAGCACCTGCATCTGATCCAGCCTAATTGCATTGTTTCCGAGCCAGGACACATGTCCATCCATCTCTTTCGCCTGAATACCCATGTCGAGGCCTTCTAATCAATAAGTGAACATCTCTTGCCATGGTCACTCAACAATGAAACTAATTTTTGATGAGAACCACATGGAGGATTTCCAAATGCTGGCCCATTCTGAATCTGCAGTAGTGCTATGTTCATTGCAGCTCTTACATATTCAATACTATTGTGACCATTTTCAGATTGTTGAATCTCTCTATTCAAAAAAAAAATTGCGATGATTCGTAAAGCAGGCTTAAAATGTGTGCCACGGGGATGTTTATACAAGAGGGTTGTATCTATTACAAGATTGTGGATAACCTTCAATGCTAAAAGGTCGCTCTCCAATGAATTCCCAACAAGAACAGTTTCTTTGGAAACTAGGTTCAGAAATTCTTCCTGAATACGTTAAGTTGTGGTTGTAATTATGGCCATAATTTCACCTGTTATTGCACTGTACCCAGTATTGCAGTGAATAATTTCTCTTGAAGGTTTGACCATTTTTTCAAGAAAAACCTTTCCTTCCTTGTCCACCAATGTCACCCTCGTAAGCTCCAAGTCTTCTGAAAAGGATGATCTACTTCTACCAATCGTTCTATTGGTCCCAATTGTTTCTTTCTGAGATCTGAAGTTTGTTGTTACTGCTTCCATGATCTGCCCCCAGTTTTGATTGGAATTGGGAGCTCTAGAAGCTTCATTATCAATATTAGCTTGGGAGAAATATTGACGCTTTCTTTTGTACTTGCAAGTTAAGAGAGCCTCTATTTTTTGTGATGAATCTGCTACTGAGCTGATAGCCATGACAACCCTCGGATTGCCGCAACATTCTCTCAAACTTCATAGCATATGAGATTGAGACCTAAACAATGCTACATCAAGGCCTGACATATAAAGAAGTACTAGTTTTGATATCAAAGGCTTATTTTTTATAAATATCCATGGTGGCATCAATCCATCTCCAAAAACCCAAATGACTAGTCCTTGAATATCCTGTAAATATAATGTAGTGTGGACTTTTGGTGTTTTTGAAAGAGTTTATGTCCTTGCCTGTGATCCATAGATATTGAAGTATGCAGTTTGAGTAGATGTCCCTCTTTTCAAATCGGGAGGTGCCGTAGCAAATATAATAATAATAACCAGGCTCAATTGAAATGAAACTGAAACTGAAATATTTGAATTTGCCTTTCCACTTCCGATTCTGCTTGAAAATTGTACACGTATATATTTACAAAAACAGGGATAAAGAAATGATGTTGTTTGATTTTGGATGACAGCAGTGATACAAATTTGGCCTGTTGGCTCAGTGCACCGCGCGTGCCATGTGCGCTACGTCAGTGCAAATTTGCATTGAGAAAATCGGCTCTATGCACCGCGCGCAGCCAGTGTGTCGCGCCAGTTGCCCAGTGTGCCGCACCTGGATTTCACACAGAGTTTGCCTTCCAAACAACTGACTTCGCCTTTCCACATTTTTCTTTGGCTTTCATGCTTGTTTCTTGACTTGCAAATGAATTGTATAAACACTGAAAATATCTTAACGTTTCAATGACTTTGATTTTTTGATTTGGAAAACTAACTTTGTAAAGTTTGAAACTTTGACATTTCTTATCAACTCTATTTTGCTTCCTTTGAATTTTTGAATGATGAAACCCTTTGTCTGTTTGCAGGGATGATTGGCATGTGATCTTGGTAGAGGATGACTAGGGCTGCGCCTTAAACATTGCACATTTTAAAGCTTTAAAAATTACATATTCACTACCAAAAAGAAATTTGATGATTTCTTCTTCAAAAGCTTTAAAAATTACATATTCACTACCAAAAAGAAATTTGACGATTTCTTCTTCAAAACTCCATTTTGAAGAAGAATCATTCTCGAGCCTTCTTGATAATGGACATTATGAAATGAAGACTTATTGGAGACATCCTCATGGCCTATGGGCATTATTTTACATTGTTGAAGACCAATTCAACTAACCCTAGACCTACTAACTGAAATGACTCTTGCTGACAATGAGACCAAACAAGATTGTACATGACTTTAAAATTGACTTTGATGAACAGACCAGAGTCAGTAGGGCAAGGCATAAGGGGCAAGAGCCTTCTGTTAGATTATGGGATGCCCTAGCGGAATGCAGATGAATGATGGAATGAGACACCTAAAATGAAATGCAAAAAGAGTTTTGATCTCTGACGGATGACTAATAAGACCGACTCTAACAGTCTCTACAACCAAACTACTTCGTTGCTTGCATGAGTGGCTTCCATGTATTTTGTATCTATAGTTTAAAGTGACACTACAAACTATCTCTTTCTCATCCAACTGACTATACCTCCAAATAGGTTAAACACATACCCACTTTTAGATCTTCTATGGTCTAGATCTATAGCCCAGAGTGCATCAATAAAGCCACAAATGTCCAAAACTCTGTCCAATCCTAGTCTTCCTTGGTTGCATAGACAATAATCACTAGTGCCACACAAATACCTAAAAACCCGCTTCAATGTTGTCCAATGATCCTTCCTTAGTTTTGGCATATGCCTGCTCAATACTTCCACTACATGTGTAATGTATGGTCCAGTAGATATGATTTCACACATTAGGCTACCGACTGCACTTGTGTATGGAACACAAGACATGTCTTATTCCTCTTCTTGTGTCTTAGGACACTATTCAACATATAAATTTTCACCTACGGGAATAGGAACATTCACCGATTTACTATTCTGCATATTAAACCTTTGCAGTATTGTCTCGACATAATTCCTTTGGTTTAACTAGAGCTTCCTCTTTGCCTGATCTCATTTAATTTCCATGCCCAAAATATAGTTTGCAGCACTAACATCTTTCATGTAGAATTTAGAGGATAACTAGGTCTTCAACTCTTGGATAATTTCTTTGTCATTCCAATCAACAACATTTCATCCACATGTTAGAGCCTAAATTTGCCTTAGGCTGAAGGAATGCAAAATTCAGGGTAACCACAAACCATGCTCAGTCTGGTAGCTAGCCCTACCAGAACAGGAGAGGGCTCTCTCCGAGTCACGCTCAGTGAATAGATAAACAAAATGGTCTAAGATGACTTACAGTGAAATATTGATCTTAGGCTAGTAAGTAAATATGGAAATAAGAAACAATTTTTATGAATGACTGTGTTTCTGGGATGGTATGGGACCAATGGACAACAATGAGCAGAGGAAGAAATACAAAGGCACAGATTACTTCGTGAGGTAAGATAGGTGGAAAGCCTAGCAATTTAGTTTGAGATAGCGCGGAATGGAAAGATTGCTTAGGAGGGTGAAAAGGGCATGGAAAACATGAATCCTTTTCAACAGAAGAAGAACACTGAACATGAAAATTTCCCACAAGCAGAGTAATAAAATTGAATTCTACCTTATCTAACTTAGAAAATTTCACTGGAAATGAATATGAAATGAGCTATGAAACATAAATAAATACATATGAAACATAAGAGACGCATTTTCTACACTGACAACCACATGAATCTCATGAAACAGAGCCACTGCCTTTCATTAATCCTCTGTCAAAATATACAATGAAGAAACAGAGTTTCTTTGCCACAGTCTCCTAGAAGTTACAAGCCAACCAACCCTTTGCAAATAGTTTGCACACAATATATAGAATGTGCCATGAGGATATACAATGCCCAAGGGTTGGGGAGTTACTCAAATCATTACAAAATGGAGGTGGAAAGCCAACCATTAGCTACAGGTGCAGCGTTACAAACATGACAATTGGCTTGGGTGATTGTTTGCCTTCCTTTGCCACTTGGATAGAAGCCAATCTGGAGTGAAAATACTTTAAATTCCACCGTAGGTGTCAAAAAAGTGAAGTGTAGATCAGCGGGCCCACTTATGGAAACACGCGAATCGAAATTTTGCAAAACAGAGGTGAAATTGGCCTTTTTTCTTATATGCGTCGCACCATTTTCTATATGCATCGTGCCACTTTGGAGCCTGCTTTGTGGCACTTGCAGGAGTCGAAAATATTCCCAAGTGTGCTTTTTGGAAAGCCTGTCCTATATACTTTCCAACCCAAGTGGAATTTTTGAATTTGGTGCTCATTTGCCCCTCCAAATCTTCATTCTCCCAAGACTGCTTCCTGTGTGTCAAAATGTTAGGATATTCCGACACATAGGAAATAGTTAAGTTCAACTTGGTCTAGTATAGAGTTAGGTATAGAGTTAGGTAAAGTGTGTTTCTTTACCGTTGTACATTTTGTAACTTACAATCCGACGGTCACGATATATAGTGATCCGACGGTTCATTCTCTCCTCGGTATTACCGACAGTTGATCCGTGGCTTGACACCCGATTGGTCCATGAATTCTATTTAAAGTGCATGGGGGGTCATTTGTAGGTTAACCGTGCATGAGAGAAGCTTATGTAAATTTTCATTCTTTTATTAATAAATTGCCTGTAGTAGCCACATTGGCGCAGGCCGTGGACTGTTTCCCTCTCTGAGGGTTTTAACCACGTCAAAGTACGGGTGTATTGATCTGTGATCTGTTTGTGAGCGGTGTCCTTTTGGTGTTCTGTCTAAAGAACTTACCTTGTAAATTCCTACATGGTATTAGAGCTATTTGAGGGCCGCGTCCGTTGGTGATCCAAATCTGAAGCCGGTAGAACTGCATGCGGCTGTCATTTCCTAGATCTACTGTTTCTGACTGCTTTCGGGCCGAGAGGACTGCTTTGTTGTGTTCGGAGCATCTGTTCCAGTGAGGAACCCCTTTCGTTTCAAGCGAAAAGGTTTCCGGTAGCCCTATCTGCGTCATTTTTAAGATTTGGAGGTATACAGTGTTTATCTGCAGTTTATTGTTATTTTCTCTCTGGTTATTTCGGTTTCTGTTTATTTAGCCTTTTTTATTACTGGATCTATACCTTTCATTTCTGCGTATGCTCTTTTCCCTGTGACTCTGTGCGATCTGGGCAAATCAGAAACATAAAGGAAGTTTTTTTCTCTCATGTGTATGCTCTTTTCCCTGCACTTTAGTGTGATCTTGGAAAATCAAAAACATTGAGAAAAATATTTAGTTTCCGGCTAAAGCTAACTTTGAGCCGTAAGGTTCGTTTTTCTTTACATATTCGTGTTGGGTTTTGTGTTTTTGTTTTGTAGGAAAAAGGAGCTTTCTCAAGGCAAGCACGCAACCCAA